>JASAMZ010011370.1:0-78066 GCA_030248115.1 Linhomoeus sp. GSCO2_2
GCGAGGAAGTGCGGCAGGACCTGGAAGAGGTGGTCACCGACTTCGCGGACCTGCAGGCGAAGCTGCTGGCCCTGAAGAGGAAAGGGTTGCAGGCGGGTGCAGTGAAGAGGAGGGCGCGGTTCCACCTCTGCGTTGCGCATGAACAAGCAGCGCAAGTACCTGCACATGCCGCCGGACGAGCAGAAGAGAGCCGCGAGGGCTGCGTACCGCCAGCGCACGATAGAGCATCTGCTGCCGAAAGCCGAGAACAGAGGCTACGGCGAAGATGGGCCGGTCGGCGTGGAGATGCCGAGTGTAGCAGATACCTATTGGGCCCTGTTCGGACACCACCCGAGGCAGACGGACGTGCTGGTGCAGACCCCCCGCACCCTAGAGGAGCTGGAGGTGGTCGTAGGCCAGATCCGCGAGGAGTGCGACCGGATGAAGGTGCACGTGTTGATGATGGACGCCGAGGGGGTGATGCCGAAGCAGGAGGTGGTGCAGGTCGATCCGCTGTTGCAGTGGAAGTACGAGCCTGCTCAGCCGGTGAGGCCCTACGCGAAGGCCTTCGTCTCAACGATGCAGGTAGAGACGTTTGGCGCCGGTGTCTCCATGATCGTGGACTTGAGGGACTTCTGGGAGGTGCGCAAGGACGGGCGCAGGGTGTACCAGTTCCCGAAAGCCCTGGACGATCTCTTCTGTGATCCGCAATACCGAGTGGTGGTAGGTAATTTCGAGCTGGCGGACAAGGAGAGGCTCGATAACACCTATGGGACGCAGAAGCACGGAGACGCCAGTTCGACCTACAACAGAGAGTGTTGGAGAACGGTCGACGCGGGATATTGGGCGCACGCCCACGGTATCGCTCGCGAGCAGTACGACCCCAGGCAGTGGGAGAAGATGACGCACGTCGGGGTGAAGCGCATGCTGCTGGCGGCGCTGCAGTCGTCAGATCAGGGGCACGACTCGCTGCTAGCCAGTGATGAGATCAGAACCCTGGAGATGCGACTGGGTCTGAGACACCCGACGGTGGCGTGGCTGTTTGCGATGCCGGTGCTGAACAAGGCCTGGTGGGTGGAAGCCATGACCTTGGGCAAGCCCAGGAGGGAGACGCCGGAGGAGACCCAGGACAAGGCGGAGTGGGCCTACCTGGACTGCTTGGCGTACAGCATGCTGGACTGCAGAGCGCTGTCGGTGGTGCTGTTGGCCGGCGCCCTCTGGTTCCCCCTTCCCAAGTTCGCGGACGCGGACCCGGACGGTGGCCCGAGAGAGGACTTGAACGTGATGGGCCAGGTGCTCTACCAGATCCAGAGCTACATGGATGTGAGGAGGTTCGAGCTGCTGTCGGCAGAGTCGAAGCCTATGGACGAGCGCCAGGACGCCGGTGTCGCTGTGTCATCCGCCCCTCCTCAGAGAGAGCTGTTCTCGCAGGAGGTGGTGAAGATTCTGAAGGAGTTGGCCAAGCGGCAGGCGAATCAGCGTGTGTTGGAGGCCGGCTTTGGCGTCAACTTCATCAGTGGGGTGGCCAGTGCGCGCGAACAGATCGACGCGATCGTCGAGAAAGTGCGCGAGGAGAACGCCCAGCCGGAGCAGGGGGCCAGGCGAGCGGCCATTCACGCGGCGCTGCGCAGTGTGCCCGCCTACTACATGCTGCACGTGCTGAAGCAGGAGGTGTTCCAGTGGTGGTTCGAGAAGTGGGAACGCCACGCTGTGGACAAGCTCGCGCAGCACATCGAGATGATGGCTCCGGAGGACTTGTCGATCCCGGCGGAAGTCGAGATGATCGCTGCGAATGTGGCGGAGGAAATGGAGCGCGAGAAGGCCGAGGGAGAGCGGCTGAGGCGCCAGATCCCGTTCCACAGTTCGGTAGTGATCCAGGCTCTCACCAAGAATATGGAGCTGCGTCGGAAGGTGACGAAGCAGAACGTCGCGATCCGCCACCTGTACACGGTGGTGCGCGCGGCGGCGGGCTGTCTGCAGAAAATGGCGGACTGGGTCAGTTCCGAGGCGTCGGACGACATGAAGGAGAAGGAGGAGTATAAGAACCTCCAGGAGGCCCGCGAGACGTTGTTGGTTCTGCTTCCCAGCATGCCGATGGACCTAGAGACCGAGGCAAGGCTGGAGGAAGAGGTGGAGTCCTTCCAAGAGATGACGCAGGAGCAGCGAGACGAGAGCGAGCGGGAGAGACGAGTGGCGTTGGGCGAGAGGCCGCAGCCCATGGAGGTGCAGATGGGAGAGAGCAGCGGCCAGGTCACGACCACTGGAGTGTCGGTGAGTGCGGAGACGACCTCGAGCGCGGCTTCACTGCCAGTCGGTCAGCCGAGCGTGTCGAGTGGGTCTGGACCGCAGCCGATGGAGACGGGTGACCAGCAAGCGACTACCCAGGCTGAGGACCCAAAGCAGAACCGCGAGGGGCAGCGACCGAAGCAGCAGTTCGTGTCGCAGCAGCCGAAGCCTTGGGTGAAGTCGGAGCCGGTGGAGCAGGAGGAGCTCCCACTGTATGAGGAGAACGAGGCGCAGCGTCGTCTGCAAGAGCAGCAAGCGCAAGGCCCAGAGCCGACCGCGCAGTTGCAGCAGTCAAGCGTGCCGACGGGTCCGGTGGGGACGGGCAGCTTGGACGAGCTCTTGGGCGAGGATATGGACGACGTCGACCTCGACAGCGTGGAGGGAGAGCACCTCCTGGAAGGAGGAGACGGGGAGTTGGAGTAGGCGGCACTCTACGTCCACTGAGGTATACTCCACTTCGAACAGACCCTTGGTGTCTGGGAGTCGGGCTAGAGTGTGCGCGCTGCTGTCGTTGCCGAGCTACCTGTGCAAGCGGGAGGGCCCGCTTCGTCTAGCCGAGCCGGAGATGTGGGAGGATGGAGTGCGAGCGAATCCTGCCTACATCGGCCGTCGCCGTCGCCGCTATTTGATTCGATTACTGTAGCGACGTCGACTCTTTGTTTGGCTAGTGTGTAGTGTAAGCGAGTGTATCGCCACGTGATTACTGCTTCATGCGTATCGTGGCGCTGTCAACAACTGTGTGTTGGCAGCGGCGTCTGTCGTGTTTCCCGCCCGATTTGGAGTGAGCACGGCTACACTTGCTCCGTCGGTAGGTAGTTGCCTTTGCGTGCGTCGGACCAGCCTTTGGTCTCGGATAAAAGTGCTCGCTTGAATCGCTGTCCAGAGTTGCAGTGTAACGCGGACGCTTAGGACTTCTAAGGCTAGGAACAACAATAGGTAACAACTACAGTGGCGTCAACGGGTGTGGCTATTCACAGAAGATCAGAAGGAAGGCCTCTTTCACTGGAGAAGAGCGGTGTCGGTTCCATCCTTGCGAGGCCAGTGATTGAGGTAGCATAATCGTTTCTCGGCTGGTTGCTTGTAGTTGGTGCTAGGATCGGTGCCCAACCACCGTAGCTTCTGCAAGTAGGCAGTTCGGTTTCGGTTACAATAGCAATGGAGTTACTATCAACTGCAATACCAAAAATGTTGTATATCTTATCACCTGTGACAAAAACAAAAAGCAGAATGTTGGGGAAAAAAAGAAAACCCTAAAGGAACGATTTCTACAACACTACAATTCTGTTAAAAGAATAGAAAAAATCTTTCTCTATGAACATTTCTCACAAAATGGTCATAGTGCTGACGATAAGAGAAAAAAAAACAAAAAAACCAACAAGAAAAAAAAAGAGGAAAATACAAAAAAAAAAAAAAAAAAAAAAGAGAAAAAAAAAAAAAAAGAAAAAAAAACAAGGAAACAGGGGGGAAAAAAAAAAGGCCGCAGAGAGAACCCACCCCCCACAAAAAAAACCCCCCCCAAAAAAAATGAACAACCATCCTTAGCTTTGTTATCAAAGTGCCTAGAGTTCGCACGAGGTACATGGACAGAAAAAGACGAACCAACAAGAAATTAAACAACAATACTGTTGTTGAATTTGGCAATCTAATTTCACAGACATGCACCAACAAAATATTGCTCGACTATTTCTACTCACTGTCCAACAAAAACAGACAATTGCTTTTCATGAGGTTTAGCAACAGTGGCACACCTGACAACACAAACAGAGACATAGTAGGAAAATTCTTGTCATATTGCTGTAGTAGAATGAACAGTAATTCCACTCCAAACAGTAAACCAGACCTGTTCCTCACTACATATTTCCCAAATGGTGGCATGGAAAAATTGAAACTACACACTATTTTTAAAGACAGGTCATTGCAACGACTCATTCCCATTAACAGAACAGATCTACCTCAAGTAGTTATCTCTTACAAATATGACCCACCTATGTCATTAAAACTTTGCAATTACACAAACTTCTTGAAAACGGCCAATATAACAGACATTATGGCATGCTCTTGCACATGCAGTTCTTCTTCCAAATTACTCTATATACCTGAAAATCATGTAATTACAGGGGATCTATCAATAATTGAGAATACCAAGCTCAGAAAACTGTTCAGCAAAGGAACAAAATACCGCATGCCAAAACCAGTTGATTACTCTTCAGTTAAACAAAGTGCTATAGCAACATTGGATGCATATTTAAATTGGCTTAAAAAGAAATTTAAACTCAACAATACTCACCTAGACAGATTTAAGACAAGATTTACATCTATTGTCAATAACCGGATAATATTTTTGTCAAGGTTTAGTCAACAACAAACAGACAATCACTTTGACAAACAGATGAAACAAGAACTTACCAAGCTTCATAGAAAATATGTTATTACACCTGCAGATAAAGCAGCGAACAATTATGTTTTTACATGCAAAAAACACTACATCAATGTACTAAGCAATGAACTTGGTATAAGCTATGACAATGTCACGAATTCTCTGAACGTTGAGGGTAACCAAACCTACAGAGTAGCAAACGAAACACAACAAGACATAATAAATAGACACAAGCAGATTGTGAAGTATTATGGCACGAAACTGAAAAGTGATAATGAATATTTGCCAAAAATTCATATGATACCAAAAATGCACAAAACACCATATGGTTACAGATTCATAGCATCAGCAAAACAAACCAGCTTACAAGAAAGAAGTTACAGCTACCCTACACAAAATACTAAGTCTCTTTAGAACACACCTGAAGAATTATTGTAACGTAATCGAAAACAGAACTGGCAAGACATTGTTTTGGTCAACAAACAGTAGCCTAGAATTCTTGAATTCAGTCAAAAGTAAAACGAAATGTGTGTCAGCTAAATATGTTGCCTCCTTTGATTTTACCAGTCTGTTTACAACCTTTGACCATGACACTGTCAAGAAGGAGTTATACTGCCTTACTGATTTTCTGTTTAAAAATGGTAACCATGAGTATGTCACTATTGGATACAAAAAGGCATTTTATACCAAAGAAAAGAAAGAAAATTGTCTTTCTTTTACTAAAACTGATATCAAAGAACTGGTTGACCTGGTTCTCAAAGAATCATATGCAACATATAGCCACTACATCTTTAAACAGACAAAGGGAATTCCAATGGGTTCAAGCTGTTCTCCAATGTTAGCAGACCTGACATTATCAGCTATTGAATATAGATATTTCACATGCAGTGTAAATAGCCACAAACTAAAACACATCACACTTGCTGCACGGTACATCGACGACCTGGTAGTCTTTGGAAAAGAACCTTATGACTTTACTGCGTTATTCACTGACATGTACCCAGCTTGTTTAACTTTCAAAAGAACGAATCAAAGTGACAACTATTGCCCATACCTAGATTTAAACATCACTCTCTCCCCACTACTCATTAGTCTGTATGACAAAACCGATGATTTCCCTTTTACAGTGCAAAAATTTCTACATTCTGACTCAAATGTTCATAGCAGTTTAGGAACTCGTGTATATTTTGCACAGTTGATTAGAATAGCTAGAATATGTGATAAATCGGCTGATTTCTTGAATAGATGTTCCAATCTGACAAAAACGTTTCTAAACCATGGCTTTCAAAAAACTATTTTGGTTAGAACTTTTCTTTCATTCAGTAGATCGAACATGATAATTTTAGCTAAATACAACATCTGCAACATTCATCAAATAAACCAAATTATAAATCAAATTCTAAAATGATCTTCACATAAACAAAATAAATTTAGATTTAGATTGTTATCTCGATTCTCTCTGTTTCTCCTTCACCAGTTATTTGTAATACGCATTCAATAGTCTACCCACGCTACCCCCTACCGCCGCCGCTTATCTAGATTGGGTCTGCATATGAGTCTCTCCAACCTAGACTATTCATTTACTCCAGCGTCTTTTACTGAACGGCTGCTTGCCTGAGTGTGTCGTGTTCATTGTGCATCGCGGTCGCTGCTTATGGTGATCGTGTCTTGAGAATACACGCCGAAACACGGCACCAAAAGTTTGGCTTTAGTTCTAGTAATTGTTTTTGTTGAAACGCGGCTTGTATTTGACGTTGCGATTGACGTCAAAGCCTGAGAAATGCCTGCGCTTTTATCGTGCGTTTGTGTTCTCTTTCCCTTTTCGCGTAATATATCGCGCTATATCAAATCACTTGTCAAGTTGTTTTAATAATTGTCGACTAGCATAGCTGGCTGACTAATCATCGTCATGACATTTTGCGTGCGTCATGGGCGCTTTCGGCGCGGAACACGCACGTGGGCTCCTTGTGTATTGTAAGTTAGAATTCTATTCGAGCATTTGCGGAACAAAACTGTACACTTTATCGATCCCTTATCACGTTGTCGTGCCCGGATGAAAGGCAAACTCTGGTCGATTTCAGTGCCGTCCGCTTCTGGCAGCTTTACTTTAGACGCGTTCTTCTCACGATAACGGCAGTGAGTAAAGTCCTGCCGACAGAAAGAAAGCGCCAGACATCACGTAGAACTGGCATATTGATTTGACCCGTGTTGTGTGCTCAGTTGAACTGAAGGAAAACGCCAGAAGATGGCCTCCTCACTCGGGAGGCGGCTACTTGGGCAGCTTAGAAATTCCAGCCTAATTGGAGATGCTGGTCAGTCATCATCTCTCCTCTTGGTAGGTCTTCTATCCTATCGAATACGCTACATTCGTCATTCTGAGGCGATCGGTTGAAGCGCGGCGTCGTTCAGTCGAGTTGTCGCTGCGGTGGCGGCGCACTAGCTATCGCTTCCTCGCGTCGCCGTCTGTCGAAGGTGTGCGACGATCCCGTGGCCGCCGTCAAGGACATAGGGGACGGGGCGAAGCTGCTGGTGGGGGGCTTCGGTCTGTGCGGCATTCCCGAGAATCTGATCAAGGCGCTGCTGGAGACCAAACCCAAGGGCTTGACTGTGGTCAGCAACAACGCCGGCGTCGAGAACTGGGGACTGGGGCTGCTGCTCCAGACGAGACAGGTCAGTGGGCCAACTTGGTAATTGCTATTGCTAGGAACCGCATGGCGAATGTTAGACTGAGGTGCAACAAGAATATTGGTTGAATCGACAAGGAAGCATGCAGTTTCAGATCAAGCGCATGGTTTCCTCCTACGTGGGAGAGAACGCCGAGTTCGAACGCCAGTATCTGTCGGGTGAACTGGAGCTGGAGTTCACGCCTCAGGTGGGCAGTAGTCGATTCATGTTTGCTTGTGGCTTTTGCCATGCTCAACTATGGTCGTGTCCGCAGGGAACGCTGGCCGAGCGGCTGCGCGCCGGCGGTGCTGGGGTGCCTGCCTTCTTCACTCCCACCGGTTACGGTACGCTCATTCACGAGGGCGGAGCGCCCATCAAATACAAGCCGGACGGCTCAGGGAAGGTGGAGATTGCCAGCGCCGCCAAGGAGGTTCGCTGGTGTTCATCTCTGGAGAAGAAGAAGACGCCAATCCTCTGTCTGTGTCCGTGTTGCAGCACCGTCTGATCGACGGCGTCCACTACGTGATGGAGCCGGCGATCACGGGCGATTTCGCCCTCGTCAAGGCCAAGAAGGCCGATCGCGTCGGCAACCTCGTCTTCAGGTGAGTGTGCGCTTAGCCATGCGCGGAAGCGCCCAACCAGCAGTGGGAGTAGCGTCGAGCGAGGAAGGATTTGCTCGCGGGGGGATGCGGGATTGCTCAGTTGTGGGCAGAAGAGCGTACAAATGGGCAGAATACTGCATCGACACTGGAGGCGAAAAAATGTGTCGTTTTCTAGCGCCGCAAGGGAAAATTTTTGCGTAGATATTTGTGAGGGCTACATACACATCTTGCCCCCCCCGCCCTCCCGTGGTGAATGAGCTCTCAGCGTCTATTTCCATACACCCATATCAATCGTGTCCCCATTCTCTTCCCCTTTCTCAGCAAGACGGCGCGGAACTTCAACCCGGCGATGGCGCGGGCGGCCAAGTTCACCATAGCCGAGGTGGAGGAGATCGTGGAGGTGGGGGAGATAGGGCCTGACGAGATACACGTCCCAGGCGTCTATGTCCACAAAGTGATACAGGGCGCCGGCTACGAGAAGCGGATAGAGGTGTGAAGTTATGGGGTTCTTATTCAACTGAATGGCTAATGCTCACGGGGGGGGGGGGGTGGGGTTGCCACCGCGATAGTCTGTTCAGAGGCGGACGGTGCGCAAGGAGGAGATCGACATTTCCAGTCCAGCGGCCAAGGCCAGACACAGGATGGCCAGTCGGGCGGCTCTAGAGTTCAAAGACGGCATGTACGGTGAGAAGCCTACTAGTGGGGTTGTAGTGGCTTATGTTCCCCAGACGATCTTGAATCAGCTGCGCTTCAGTGAATCTGGGCATCGGCATACCCACGCTCTGTCCCAACTACCTGCCGGCCGACGTGCACGTCCATCTGCAGTCCGAGAACGGACTTCTCGGCATGGTGCCTGACTCAGATGGCTACATAGCTTGCGGCTTGCGTTTCCGCGCGACAATGCACGTTGTCACACATTAGGGTCCCTACCCTCGTGAGAGCGAGGTGGATCCCGACCTGATCAACGCCGGCAAGGAGACGGTGACGGCGCTTCCGGGCGCCTCCTTCTTCGGCAGCGACGACAGCTTCGCCATGATCAGGGGGTGAGGAGGGCGATTAATTACGGTAGCGGAAGTACAATTGGATGAAGATTCACTTCACTTCTAGCGGCCACATCGATTTGACCATTCTGGGCGGCCTCCAAGTGTCCCAGTATGGAGACCTGGCCAACTGGATGATACCGGTAACGAATACTGAGAGGAAGACGAATTGGGCGTCCATTGCACTGTCCAGCTAGACGCCCCACGCTTCTCTTCAGGGTAAGATGGTGAAGGGCATGGGCGGCGCCATGGACCTGGTCTCGGCGCCAGGCTCCGAGGTGGTTGTCACCATGGAGCATACGGCCAAAGGTAGTCACAAGATCCTCAACGAGTGCTCCCTGCCGCTCACTGGGAAGAACGTCGTCGACCTCATCGTCACTGAGAAGGTACTTCTATAACTGCGCTAGTGTGCGCTGCGACTGAGCGCAACAAGCATCCTATGGTTGTATGTCCTCAGGCGGTGTTCACGGTCCATCCCGAGAATGGTCTAACGCTGACGGAGCTGGCCGAGGGAGAGACAGTGGAGGACGTCATTGAGTGCACCGGCTGCCAGTTCGCGGTACGGCACGCCTATGATGTGGGTACTCAGATGGTGTCGTGTCACCACAATTACGGCTTCCAGGTGGCCGACGACTTGAAGCCCATGGGCCAGCTACCCATCCATCCCGTGTGATGTGCAGGGGTCCTGGAGTGATAGGCAGGCACCTTCTCTTCAGCAACTAGTCAATACTTCACGACCTTTGATTCTGTGGTGTCGTCAAAGAAAGACTCTAACGAACTAGTAAGGTACGGTAGTTTGCGGTGAGTGTAGATCGTACAGTAGCATACCCAATCGCTCGCCGATTATTTGGCCATATTACAATGAGCGCTCAAGAGTCTTCCTAGGTGACAGATCGTTCGGTTGGAAAATGGAACATCTCGGCGTTTCGACGCACAAAATACATTATACGCGGTTTTTTTTTTTTTCTTTTTTAAAATCCCCATAATACTAATTTTTTTAATGCCGCAAAATTAATTTTTTTCCTTCCCCAAATATTTTATATAGCCGGTATACATTTTTTTTTTAAAAAATATTTTAAAAGCCGCGGGAATTTTTTTTTTAAAAATTTAGAAGATTTAACATAATTTCCCTTGGGTCCTCCCCATTCCCCACCCCTTCCTTCTACCGGTTCTCTTGACATTCGGTCAGATTCATCAGACTGTTGTAATGCTCTGGTTCTAGCGATGGCAGTATCACAGTGGACACGCACACAGCAGCTTCTGTAGGAATCGTGCGCTAGACATAGACAGACACCGCCGCCACAGCCCACAATCGCCCGTCGGCCGCTAGCGCAGCAGCGCCGCGAAGCCGACCTCGCCCAGCAGCCACTGGAAGCCGTCTCTGACGCCGGCGAGAGATTCCGCGTTCCCCGAGCGCACCTGAGCAATAATAGGACTAACAACTCACGCCTCATTACTACGTCAACGCAGCGGAAGCAGCCCACCATCCACTTGCGGTTGTTCATGCGCCCGAGGCGCAGGGCGCGCATCACGTCGATGGGAGCCATCCGGCGGCGCGACGACGAAGGATCTTCCTCATTGTCGTCGCCCTCTCCTCGATGGCAGGCCAGCACGAGTAGAGGGGCGCCGCTGCTGGCCCACAGCTCGCACATCATGGCCGCCAGCTCGTTCTGCGCCAGACTGACTGGAATAAGGTAGCTCATTGTTGAAACAGTAGTCATTGTTTTCAATGAACAACAGTGCTGCTCATGATTCTGTAGAGTAATTGGTCCCAGAGCATATCCAATTGTCGAAGCGACGTTTCGGCAGCCTTGTAGCTGCAGAAGCGCCACTGCTACGTGGTACCGTCCACGTGATGCGCAATTTCGACAGTGTTCTCCTGCGGTTTGGACAGTTATGATGAACGTGCCGAAACGTCGCTGCTACAACTGGTTCAGTGCTGACACTGCTGAGAGCCATTTTTCTACAGAACCATACTCCGTAGTCGCCATACAAAGCATGACCGGCGTACGCACCCTCTTCGTGGGGTCTGTCGACGTCGACGACGAAGACGAATCCATGGCAGCGCTTCAGCAACTCCTGAACCAGTGGTGAGACCTCGAGCTGATTGGTGCCTGCCGTCTGCTGGAAGAGCTTGTTCTGCGACCAGGGATTGTCCGCCTGCTGGCGCTGCTGCTGCTGTCGGCGAATCGACTCTGTGTTCGAGTAGAGAGTGATCAGGTTGAAGGCGTGATCCTCGCCCAACTTCAGACTGATGCCGCTGCCCACGCCTGCAAGAGAAAACAAATCCCCTACATCCGAAAATCCGGAAAAATTTGCATAATCCAAAAAATTTCATCCACTTTTGGTAGTTTTTGGATTAGTTTTGTCCATATTTTCGCTTGTGGCGCTATGTCGATTTATTTACGCACAAATTGGCATGCTTGACCACATTTAGGTGCCCTACGCACGGTAGCCTGCAGCTGCAGTTATGTCGACACTCGCCTGCGAATTCTCCAGCCATCAGTCCGGTCACGTGGAACTTGGCGGCGTCAGTCGTCAGGTCCTTCAGCTTGTGGTCTGTCAGTATGGAGCGCACCAGGCGAGAGGTGCGCGTGGCTAATCCTGGACCGAACATCACCAGGCGTGGACGGCCGGCCAGCAGATGCAGCAGAGTGGGCAGTCGGAAGCTCACCGAGGGAAAGGGCGACGCCTGCTCCTGGCAGCGCAGGAAGCTGCAAATGGATGAGGTTTGGCGCTCAGAGCAGAACACTCTGAGGAGGAGGAACAGAAGACAAGCGTTGTTTGTGACGGTATTATCATCCCCACATATCAGTTGTGCGCCAGGTTAGGAGCAGCAGCGTGGCGCCAGATCAAACTGCACTGCAGCCAATCTTTGCGCGCGCGCAAATTGTGCTCGCGCTTTTAGGGTTTCGTTTGTCCCAATGGTATCGTACAATGGTAGCGCCACACTACGATAGCACGCTTGTCCAACCAACATCTGCTTGCTGGCCATGTCCGTGCGGACTCTGCGGTAGACGTCGGGGTTGCGATCGTGGTGGAGGCAGCGCCAGCCCCGACTGTGCTCCTCCAGCAGGCGCGCCCACAGAAGCTCGTCGTCGGCCAGCCAGCGCCACTCTCTGTCCACAAGACAGGCCTGGCACAGGTCAAACGGCGTCAGAAAGGAGAAGATCAGACGCTTGACGTCTAGCTGAAAGTAAGCGCAACTATGCTATCGTTGGCGCAAGGCGTGGAAGACGCGCGCGCCCGACCGGCAGGTGGCGGAAGCGCAGCAGGCGCTTGCCGGGCGGCAGGAAGAGCTCGGCGTTGCGAATCTGGTCCACCAGGTTCGACCTCTCGTGCTTCATGATGATGTTCTGCGCCCCGCCGGCCATCGGCTCGCGACCTGACAGCGACGAATGTTCAAACGAAACGACACTGGAGATGACAAGAAATCGGGACTGAACAACGGCAGGTTTCCCGCTCTGCACCTGTGTGGTTTCTGTAGACGGCGAATAGGCGATTCACTTCTTGGGTCACGTTCTTCTGAACGTAGTCGGTCTGCAGTCTCTCGAACCACGTCATGACCGTTACTGTGTCGGAACCAGAGCCGCCAAACGAAGCACTGGGTCACAACCGATCGGAAATCAGTTTCCACGAGGACGGTAGAAGAGAAATCCAAAGTTTCACAAATCTACTGAAGAGAGCATGTACACTGAAAGTCTTTGCGCTCCGTGTCCACACCACTACACTAACTACCAATTCAAGACAACCATCGTGGAACAATCGACGTGTTCTTCCACAAACGCCGAATTCTGTCACGTTCGATTGTCACGATGGCGATGAAAATTTGCATCGGGATGAAGCAGTACTGTAAGACGCTCGCTGTAGGACCAGTGGCACTCAAACTAGATGTATGTACGAGACGTGTGTATATGAAGCGCTGTCTTCTCGATTTAGGTACATATCCAGCAGCTTCTTTACCCTCTTAGCCATTGGAGCTGAATTTGTGCACATGTTAGATCAGTGGGCAGTGTAAGAAAGGCCGTACGAATGCCGGGAAGCACCAATGATTGCACCGAACGCTTCGTCGTTTCGCTCTGCCTGGGACTTCGAACTTGCTCCCGAGGGCAAGGGAACACAGACGCGTCAATCAAAGCAAAGATTGTTCGGCCGTCACTTTTTCTGTCCCCAGACGTCGTCAATCTTTCGAAGTTTCGTCTGGAACAATTCTGCACCGACCGGAGGAACCAACGTCTGACGAGAGTGGGACAGGTGACAGGCGAAGCGCAAACCCACTGACGTCTCTAGATGCCGACAGTCGTCTGGGAACGGATGTAATTCCAGACGGAAGGACATAAGAAGCGAGACCTTCCTCCTCCGCTCATTCGGAGAAAGCTACACAGGCGAAGTGGCCAGATTCCGCCGACCGCCGGCGTCGCCTAAATTTAACTCGTGAATCCATCTCTGAGACGCGCCTCTGGAGACGCCTGCTTGCGGCGCGCTAGGATTACAGTGGGGGGTGCATATGAATTCCTGACTCCTTTCCGAGGCAATAAACAGACGGCCGTAGCTCTTAAACGCCCTGAGGAAGACCTATGAAACGCAAGTACACCACCTAGGGTAGACGAAGAGGAGCCATATCTCCGACGTTCAGCGGCGAAGTTTATAGTTTCGCCTCCTTTTGCTTGCCGGCTCATTTCTGGGAAGCGCCACTCGAAAGCGCTCCCACACTTCCTGCGAAGAGGACGACCTGCCGCCTAGGACGTCGGCGGCTTGAGCAACTTGAGTCACTACAACTGTAGCCACTGCTCCTCCTCATTGCTGCAAGGACGAAGTCATGGACCACGAATTGGACCCAGGATGGCAGTATTTGCGCTTGACGCGAGAGCAGATGCTCGCGGTTAGTTTGACTTTCAATGATTGAAGAAAGAATGTGCGCAGCAGAGGTCGACGTTGCGTTGCTAGCGTACCTCTAACAAATACCCCCCACCGCCCTGTAGGAGCAGTCGAAGCCATTCGACTCCAAAAAGAACGTCTGGATTCCCGACCCGGAGGAAGGCTTCATCGCCGCCGAGATCAAGAGCACCAAAGGCGACTCCATCACGCTGACCACGGACAAGGGCAACGAGGTACATACGCGTGGGTGTGCGTGCGTGCATAGTGCATACACACCCCGTGAATGTTAATCCGATTATGATCGGTTGCGCTTCAGTCGACGCTCAAGAAGGAGATGGTGCTGGAGATGAACCCGCCCAAGTTCGAGAAGACCGAGGACATGTCCAACCTGACCTTCCTCAACGACGCCAGCGTGCTGCACAACCTGCGCAGTCGATACGGCGCCCTGCTCATCTACGTGCATTGTTGACCTCGTCTATTGGTGCCTCTTATTGCTTACTGGCATACGGTAAGCAGGTACATTTACAGACCTACTCCGGGCTGTTCTGCGTGGTGATCAACCCGTACAAGCGGCTGCCCATCTACACGGAGTCGGTGGCTAAGATGTTCATGGGCAAAAGGCGCAACGAGATGCCGCCCCACCTCTTCGCCGTCTCCGACGAGGCCTACCGCAACATGCTCATGGGTGAGGTGGTATGATTGCCACTCACACACAAGCGTTCAAATTGGAGCAAGATGTTGTTCAGACCGCGAGAACCAGTCGATGCTGATCACTGGGGAGTCGGGCGCCGGCAAGACCGAGAACACCAAGAAGGTCATCGCCTACTTCGCCTCCGTGGGCGCCTCGCAGTCCAAGGCCAAGACGGACGCCAATCAGGTTGGTGACTTGCTCACTTTCGTTACTCAGGAAGCATCCGCGCTCTTGCAGTCTCTGAACCACTAGCGTAGTGCCAAATACTTCTGTTGCGGCGACATTGTACGTACATAAGTGGTCACAAACAAGCACAGCCACGTCACTCCTTCAGGTGACGCTGGAGGACCAGATCGTGCGAACCAACCCGGTGCTGGAGGCGTTCGGCAACGCGCGCACCGTGCGCAACAACAACTCTTCCCGCTTCGGCAAGTTCATTCGAATCCACTTCACCAACACCGGCAAGGTCTCCGGCTGCGACATCGAGCACTGTGCGTTGCTCTGACCCCTTTGAATCTTTCGTGATCGCGCTTTTGGCCAAGAAGGCAACGATTGCCACTGCTGCAGACTTGCTGGAGAAGTCGCGCGTGATTCGGCAAGCGCCGGGAGAGCGCTGCTACCATATCTTCTACCAGATCATGTCGGGACATGACAAAGACCTGCTCGGTAAGCCTATGCAATGTGGCCTAAGTGCTTACAAATACATAAGTCAGAGTTGCGCTTACCCATCTAGGAAAGCTGCAGCTGGACCGACCGGTCAAGGACTACTACTTCTGCGCCCAGGCTGAGCTGGTCATCGACGGCGTCGACGACAAGGAGGAGTTCAGAATGACCGACGTGCGCGACCGACTCACTTCTAACACTGTACAACTGTATAATTCGTTCGAATTCCTATGAATCGTTTCAGGAGTCCTTCGACATCCTGCAATTCTCGGCGGACGAGAAGCTGAACTGTTACCGGCTGGTGTCGGCCATCATGCACATGGGCCTGCTCAAGTTCAAGCAGCGACCGCGCGAGGAGCAGGCCGAGCCCGACGAGGAGTCGCTCTCAGGTTGGGGTGGCAGTGTTGGCGAAGTTTTGCTATGCATACCGTGAATACTCTAATAAGCCAACCCCCCCCCCCCCTCTCGAAACCCCCCCCCCCCTCTCCAATAGTACCCCCCTACGGGGGGGGGGGAGGGTTTAAAAAATACTCCCCGGGGGCTTATTAGAATATTTACGGTACGGCAGGCATCAAAGTAGCCAACTCCCTCAGAATCTCTTGGAATATTCAAACATCGTGGAATAAGTTTTAAGCAGCAAAATACTTCAACAGCTAAAAATTAAATAAAAATATTCTACAAACTACAAATTCATATAATTAGACGTTTCTATACAATATAAATAAAACATATAAGATATAGAAATTTTGCACTACAAAATACTAAAAAAAATAGTTTGTTTTCATTGCCTGACGCCAATGAATGCTTTAATGAATGCTGGCCATGAATGCTTTAATGAATGCTGGCGCCAATGAATGCGGATTGATGAAATTCTGAAGTCACATTCAAACACATAGTGCAATTTTCATGCACAGTAGTCATCGTCATTTCTATCCATTACTGTCAATCTCAAAATAATTAAGAGTTAAAAGTCTTTCGTTAGTGGCAACGTAAGCCGACGAAGGAGAATCGACTCATGCAAGTATCAAGTCGCTCTCCAGAGGCGGAGAAGTGCGCCAGCATGTACGGGGTCAACCACGAGGACCTGCTGAAGGCATTCTGCAAGCCGCGCGTCAGGGTCGGCACCGAGTGGGTCAACAAGGGACAGAACTTGGAGCAGGTCTGCCTGCGATACAGCCGGCCATTCGATGCGCAGTTGGTGTACGCGCAGTACGTACCGCTGCTCGCAGGTCAACTGGGCCATCGGAGCTATGGCCAAGGCTGTGTACGCGCGCAACTTCCACTGGCTGATCGTCAAGTGCAACGAGACGCTGGTGGGCTCAGGCGAGGCTAAGAACTATTTCATCGGCGTGCTCGACATCGCCGGCTTCGAGATCTTCGACGTGCGACGACGTTCTACAGTGGTTTGCCTGAGAATGGAGTGGCAGAACCGCAACGCTACGCTTTTTTTCAGCTGAACTCGTTCGAGCAGCTGTGGATCAACTTCGTCAACGAGAAGCTCCAGCAGTTCTTCAACCACCACATGTTCGTCCTGGAGCAGGTCGTGATGCAAACAGAGGGGCCCACTGCACACTTATCAAAGTTTACCGCTCTATTGTGACCGGAAACGCGTCTTCAGGAGGAGTACGCCAGAGAGCAGATCCAGTGGACTTTCATCGATTTCGGGCTCGATCTGCAGGCCTGCATTGAGCTGATTGAGAAGGTGGAGCCACATACATTGTAGTTCTCTGTAGAAGTCGTCAACTGATTCCTATTCCTTGTAGCCGCTGGGCATCATCTCCATGTTGGACGAGGAGTGCATCGTACCCAAGGCTACCGACATGACTCTGGTTCAGAAGCTGAGCGACCAACACCTTGGTGCGCACTTGTGTACAGCGTCGGCTTCAGACTTCCTCGTGGACGCTTATATATCTTCTTGCAGGGAAGCACCCCAACTTCCAGAAGCCGAAACCGCCAAAGGGCAAGCAGGCCGAGGCCCACTTCGCCATGGTCCACTACGCCGGCACCGTAAGAGAGCACGCAAATCTTATTGCTTCCCCGTGAACTCCTGGGCGCACAGTACCCTACGGTACATCCCGGACTCTCAGGTGCGCTACAACGTGCACGGCTGGCTGGAGAAGAACAAGGACCCCCTGAACGACACGGTGGTGGGCGTGCTGAAGGCGTCCAAAGGTAACGCCCTATTCCAAACCATCTGGTCCAACTACACCACGCAGGAAGAAGCCGCCGCGCAGAAAGGTTCGCTTGCTAGGCGCGGAATGTGAATTTGGGTACCTATGTACCTACATACATACATGCAGTGTATGTACTGTGAAAAGCATTTGTACGCACGCAACAGTGTCACATTGTCAACTTTGCCAACCTCTCTCTACTACACACTATACATACAGACCAAGGAGGCGGCGGCAAGAAGAAGGGCAAGTCGGGCTCCATGATGACCGTTTCCATGATGTACCGCGAGTCTCTGACCAACCTGATGACCATGCTGCACAAGACCCATCCCCACTTCATCCGCTGCATCATACCCAACGAGAAGAAGACTTGCGGTACGCGAGGCAGAAGTATGTAATAAGGAGCCACTAAACGACTGTATTCACGTCGTTTCTCTGCAGGTCTGATCGAGGCGGGTCTGGTGCTGAACCAGCTGACCTGCAACGGCGTGCTGGAGGGGATCCGCATCTGCCGCAAGGGCTTTCCCAACCGCATGTTGCATCCCGACTTCAAGCAGCGGTGAGCGACGATGACGGCATTGGCGAATGAATTGCGCCTTCGTGGAAGCACTTTTGAGTGGGTACAATTATGTCGTGTGCAGCTACGCCATTCTGGCCGCCAAAGAGGCCAAGGGGAGCGACGACGCCAAAGCGGCCGCCGACGCCATGCTGAACAAGCTGCTGAACGAGGGTTCCCTGAAAGAGGAGAACTTCCGAATGGGCCTAACGAAGGTGCGCACCGACTTGTGAGCACCACTATAAACAAACAAAGTCAAATTGGGGGCGATTGCAGGTGTTCTTCAAAGCGGGCGTACTGGCCCACCTGGAAGACCTGCGCGACGGGAAGCTGGCCGAGGTCATGTCCGGCCTCCAGGCGCAGTGCCGATCCTTCTGCGAAAAGGTACGTAAGCACGACTCTCTGGTACATAACATGGCTACCAACTACAGATACGTACAGTGGCTACCACCACGCTTCTTCTCCAGATCTACTACAAGCGCAAGCAGGAGCAGCAGGCGGGTCTGCTGATCGTGCAGCGCAACGTGCGCATGTGGTGCCAGCTGCGCACCTGGGAGTGGTTCAAGCTCTACGGCAAGGTCAAGCCCATGCTCAAGGCCGGCAAGGCGCAGGAGGAGATGGACAAGCTCACCGACAAGATCAAGGCAACCGACTAGAGTACACTTCTGCGCGCTACTGAAAGAGATTCCCCCAAGCAGCGGTTTCTCATCTCCAGGAGCTAGAGGACAACCTGGGCAAGGAGGAGAAGACGCGCAAAGACCTGGAAGAGCAGGCCGCCAAACTTCTGGAAGAGAAGAACGCCCTCTTCCTCCAGCTAGAGTCGCAGAAAGGGACAACGAGCGAGGCCAGTCTCTTTCGGAGGATATGAGATTGTCCACCAGTTACGCACTTGTTCCGCACTTTGCAGGCAGAAGAAAGCATCGCCAAGCTCAGCGCACACAAAACGGACTTAGAGAAGCAGCTGGCTGTAAGTTTGGGACAACTCCTCTGCCATTAAGATATAGCGCATTTAGAAGTGTGTTTGTGCATGCGACACACTATGATGATGCTCTATTCTCTAGGAGCTGCAAGAGAAGATCCAAGATCACGAAGACAGGAACACGGACCTGCAGAAGGCCAAGAAGAAGGTGGAGCAGGACTGCGAGAATCTCAAGAAGCAAATCCAAGATTTGGAGATGTCTATTCGCAAGTCCGACTCGGAGAAGCAGAGCAAGGACCACCAGATTCGCTCGATGCAGGTGCGCCGTCCAACACGACGACGGCGGCGGCGGCGACGACGCCGATGACGACGCCGACGATGACGACGACGACGACGACGACGACGACGACGACGACGACGACGATGACGACGACGACGACGACGCCAAAAACAATCATCGTGTTCAGGACGAGATGGCGCAGCAGGACGAGAACATAGCCAAGCTAAACAAAGAGAAGAAACACCAAGAGGAGGTGAACCGCAAGTTGACCGAAGACTTGCAAGTCGAAGAGGATAAGGTGAGAAGAATATGGCACAGGACAGACCATTTTTTGCATCGTAATACAACAGACTTTCTACAATACTACATATATAACACCTGTCTTGAAGGTGAACCACCTGAATAAAGTGAAAGCGAAGCTGGAGCAACAACTGGACGATTTGGAAGACGGCCTCGAGCGAGAAAAGCGACAGAGGCAGGAAGCGGAGAAGGGTACGCTGGCAGGCCATTCCCCCTTGAATCATCTTTCAAACGTACATACGTACATTCTTCTCACGCGTTTGCTGACTGCTTCAGGCAAGCGCAAGGTGGAAGGCGAGCTCAAGGTCGCGCAGGAGAACTTCGACGAGATCACTCGCCAGAAGCACGACCTGGAGCAGGGCATCAAGAAGTCAGTGGTTGTCGGCATGCCCAAGTCTATTCTCGAGTTTCTGTAGCCTGTTTTCAGGAAGGAGCAGGAGCTGCACGCGATGAGCAGCCGGCTGGAAGACGAGCAGAGTCTGGTGGGCAAGCTTCAGCGACAGATTAAGGAGCTTCAGGCGCGCATCGCCGAGCTGGAAGAAGAACTGGAGGCGGAGCGACAGTCGCGCTCGAAAGTAGGATGGACAAATAATGGGCCGATGAACTACCCTGAACGGTAGTAACCAGAATCTCCAACGTATTTCAGACCGACCGCACCAAGAGCGAGCTCCAGCGCGAGATCGAGGAGCTGTCAGAGCGACTGGACGAGGCCGGCGGCGCCACCACCGCCCAAGCGGAGATGAATAAGGTACTGTCCATCCACTGTCCATACTCTGTTTGTAACTGGCACCAGCCAAAGACGAACCCAACAGAAGCGCGAGGCGGAGTTGGCCAAGCTGCGGCGGGACATCGAGGAGGCGAACATGAATCACGAGAATCAGCTGGCCGCCCTCCGAAAGAAGCACAACGACGCCGTCGCCGAGATGGGAGACCAGCTGGACCAAATCCAGAAGCAGAAGGCCAAGTGAGCTGGCCGAACTTTGGGGCGTTTGGTGAACCCTTCAGACGACGTCAAACTGGTAAATTCTTCAGAATGGAGAAGGACCGAGCCGGCCAGCAGCGCGAGATCGACGACCTGCACTCCAGCCTGGACGCCGAGTCGCGCGCCAAGCAGGACAACGAGAAGAACTGCAAGGCCATGGAGCTTCAGGTGCGTCAGACCGGCTACATGCAGTGCATACTGCATAGGAATATGCTAGTACATATTCCCGGGAACTATCACCATTTGACAACGCTAATTCAGTTGGTCGAGCTGCAAGCCAAGTGCGACGAGCAGGTGCGCCAGCTGCAGGACTTCACCTCGCTGAAAGGTGGAAGCGCCCGCCCACCTTGTGACTATAACCATACTGCAAGAAAGGACACCTTCCAATCTGCCACAGGTCGCATGGGCAACGAAAACAGCGACCTGGTTCGCCAGCTGGAGGACGCCGAGAGTCAGGTGGCCAATCTGAGTCGCGTGAAGAGCCAACTGGCCAGTCAGCTGGAGGAGTCCAAGAGGACCGCCGACGAGGAGACCAGAGTATGAAAAGATGACGCTTGCCTCATTGTCTGCCATCCTCATCGCCATGCGCCCATATGGAACGGTCTGCAGGAGCGGCAGACGCTGGCTGCGCAGTCGCGCAACTTCCAGCACGAGGTGGAGCAGCTGAAGGACCAGCTGGACGAGGAAATGGAGGCCAAGAACGAGGTGCTGCGACAACTGAGCAAGGCCAACGCCGAGGTCCAGCAGTGGAAGGCCCGCCTCGAAGGAGAAGGCAAGTGCAATATGAGGGCTCTGTCACAATTAGTGTTGGCGAGAAGGCGTGGCCTGGGAGAGAACCACAGTAGGCACATGCGGCTTAGACGTGGGGGAATCAACGGCATGCAAGCGAGCGTCCACTCGTAATCAGATTGGTCATTCCTCCAAGTCAGGCGGTGATTGGCTACATACGTACATATGTAGGTTTATACATACATAGGCTACACAGGCGGTACGCCCACATGCGATCTCCTTCGCTTCAGGCTTGCTGAAGGCAGATGAACTGGAAGATGCCAAGCGCAAACAGGCTCAGAAGATCAACGAGCTTCAGGTGCGACTTCAGCCGCGCACATTGAATATCACTGTGGCGATCGCTGCACTTTCGCGTGGTGTTCAGGAGCTTCTCGAAGCGGCCAACTCGAAGATTCTGACCTTGGAGAAGGCAAAGCAGCGCCTGATGGGCGACCTCGACGACGCCCAGGTCGACGTGGAGCGCTCCAACTCCTACGCGGCGGCCATGGAGAAGAAGATGAAGAACTTCGACAAGGTTCCGTTCGACTGCTGGCACTAATCATCACTCTGTGCAATCAATGATGTCTCTTCCCCTTCGCAGATCATCGACGAGTGGAAGAAGAAGAACGACGATTTGGCCCACGAGCTGGACGCTAGCCAGCGCGACCAGCGCAACCTGAGCACCGAAGTGTTCAAGTTGAAGAACTCTCACGACGAAGTCGTCGAGGGCGTAAGGATTACGTACCTGTGAACTGGGTGGCTTTTTTTCGCCCGGCCTCAGCTGGGCGACACCCTAGGAGAGCTCGGCGTGCGTGCGTGCGTACCTACGTGCCTACGTACGTGCGTGCGTACGTAACGCTCTCGGATCTCGGCGTTGGAAAGACGTAGAGAAACGATCTTGAGCTCTACGAATAGGTCTCGACTCACTGATCATTCCGCTAAGAGAAGTCGAGATTAAAAAGTTTGAATTGCGCGCGCTACAGTACCCTGAAGGTCAAAACGCAAAGCGGCTCTAGCTCGCTCGCTCGTAGAGCGGCATTCGACACGTCAGGTGAAAGCTCTCGACGCGTTCTCTCATGCGACTGCAAAAGTTCTTTCAATTACGCAAACACGCACAGCGCAAAACGCCATTCTCGACATTTTAGCGCTAAAAGCAATCCAACTCGCTCAGTTGACGTCGTAGAGATCTCGAGGTCAGTGGATAGCTCTCGACTCGCTGATCATTTCTTCTCCTATTGGTCAAAACTCAAAAATTTGAATTTTGCGAGTTACAGTAACCCGAAGGTCTAAAACGCAAAACGGCTCTAACTCGCTCGTCTTAGAGCGTCGTAGAGCGGGGATCGACACGTCAGGTGAAAGCTCTCGACGTGTTCTTTCATGCGGCAGCAACAATTTTTAACATTACGCAAACACGCACCACGGGGAACGCCATTCTCGAGATTCAAACACTAAAATCGCTTTAACTCGCTCAATTTGTGTCGTAGAGAGACGACCTCGAGCTCAATGGATAGCTCACGACTCACGGATTATTTGCGAAACTTGAAAATTTGAATTTGGTGAGTTACAGTAACCTGAAGGTGTAAAAGCACAAAACGGCTCTAACTCGTTCGTGTTACATCATAGAGCGGCAATCAACACGTCAATTTTAAGCTCTCGGCGTGCTCTTTCATGTGTCAGCAAACATTTTGGAATTGACTAAAACACGCATCACAGAAACAATAGTTTTGAGTTTTACTCCGGAACTTTCCGAATTGCTCATGTTGCGATTACAGCGACACTCGGCACGTCATTCCAAGGCTTGCTCGTACTACACGCGCCAAGAGAAATAAACTTCGTTTTGCTCCATGGACAGAAGTACGACACGGCTTGATTGCTCATAGTGCGTTCTTTTGTGCTCTGTCATATGTTTGTCTAAACTTTGTCAAGTTTTTGTCACTTTTTAAAGCGTTGCTCGAAAGAAAGATCTTCTTGCTCTAAAAACCAAATCCCGGGCGATATCAATATTGCTAAGCAATACACTCTTGCGAAGGGGGAGCTCGTGAAGCGGAGCAATGCGAGCGATGAGCTCTGGCACTCTCTGCAGAAAGAACGCAACTCAATGCAATGTCAGTCAGAATACGAACTCAACTTTTTAATACCGGAGCTTGTTCTAGTTGACGCTTCTAAAGAGACTGGTGTTCCTTTCCAGATGGAGGCCGTCAGACGAGAGAACAAGACCCTGGCTCAAGAGATCAAGGATTTGACCGACCAGCTCGGCGAAGGTGAACACATCTACACATAGAATGCAGACATGCACCTATATTTATGAACAATGTAGGTACATACTACATGTAGTCATGCACGTATTTCTCTCTTCTCCGGAAAGTTGCTGTATTATGTATAAGTGAATTTCTTCATCAGGAGGTCGCTCCGTGCACGAAATGCAGAAGATGGTGAGACGACTGGAGATGGAGAAGGACGAGCTGCAGGTGAGTCACCCATTCCGTTTCCTCATGTGCTGATTCAGTTGTACATACATAATGTCTCGGCCTAATATAAACGGTCTCACGTGTGTTCTCAGCAAGCTCTGGACGAGGCCGAGGCCGCTCTGGAAGCGGAGGAGAGCAAGGTGCTGCGAGCGCAGGTGGAGGTGAGCCAGATTCGCTCCGAGATCGAGAAGCGCATCCAGGAGAAGGAGGAGGAGTTCGAGAACACGCGCAAGAACCACCAGCGAGCCATCGACTCCATGCAGGCATGCAACCGTGTACGCAGATGTGACGGCAAGGACTAAGACAGTCGCTCTTTCAGGCCAGCTTGGAGACAGAGGCCAAGGGAAGGGCTGAGCTGCTGCGCGTCAAGAAGAAGCTCGAGTCGGACATCAACGAGCTCGAGATCGCCCTCGATCACGCCAACAAGGCCAACGCCGACGCCCAGAAGAACATCAAGAAGTATCTAGAGCAAATTCGGGAGCTTCAGATGCAGGTACATACATCGAAACAGCATGCGGAAACGAAGCCCTCAAGTATTGCTGCAGGTCAGAAACCTTGACTGATACAAATGTATGCAGGTGGAAGAGGAGCAACGTCAGAGGGACGACATTCGCGAGCAGTTCATGACCAGCGAGAAGCGCTGCACTCTGCTGCAGTCTGAGAAGGACGAGATGATGACCGCCCTGGAACAGGTATGTACATACGCTACCAATCATAGTGCGAGCGACGAATTTCGCGTGCATCCGACAACGTACGCAACACTGCAGGGCGACCGTGCTAGGCGTCAAGTGGAGCAAGAGGCCAACGACTACCGGGAGCAGGTCAACGAGCTGACCGCCAACATCAACGGTCTCCACGGCCTGAAGCGAAAGCAGGACGGCGAGCTGCAAGCCATGAGTGTAGGAGAGGAGGCGCCTGTCTTACTGTAGTCCCGTTTACTGCGCGGTACGACGGAAGTTCTGCAGGCTGACCTGGACGAGACTTTGAACGAGCTGAAGGCGAGCGAGGAGCGCGGCAAGAAGGCGATGGGCGACGCGGCCAAGCTGGCCGAGGAGCTGCGCCAGGAGCAGGAGCACAGCCTGCACATCGAGCGCATGCGCAAGGGGCTTGAGGCTCAGATCAAGGCGAGGCTATAACAGTCACCATTTCCAATCGGCAGCAACAACCACCCACCTATCTTCCTCTTTTACAGGACATGCAAGTGCGCCTGGACGAGGCGGAGCAGGCGGCTCTGAAGGGCGGCAAGAAGATCATCGCCAAGTTGGAGCAGCGCATCCGGGAGCTGGAGGGCGAATTGGAGGCGGAGGGACGCCGATTCCAGGACTCCCAGAAGAACATCGCTCGCCAGGACCGACGCGTCAGGGAGCTGGAGTTCCAGGCGAGTGGGGTCAATCTCAGGTGTCTCAGTGGAGTCCAAACGTTGTCTAATCGCTCCAGATCGAAGAGGACAAAAAGAACGCCGAGCGCATGCAGGACCTCATCGACAAGCTCCAGCAGAAGCTCAAGGTCCAGAAACGACAGATCGAGGAGGCGGTATGGTCTCTTTCTCTTCCCTGTCCACGGGCAAAGTAACAGAGATGGCTCGTCGTTTGGGATTACAGGAGGAAGTGGCCACCGTCAATCTGCAGAAGTACCGCCAAATTCAGCACCAGTTGGAGGACGCGGTTTGTTCATTATCTCAGCATAATTAGAGGCTTACCGACGCAGAATTTGCCCTTCCGCGGTTCGGAAGTTACGGCAGATGAACCGTCATTTAGACCTCCTTTTGACTGTTACCGTAGTCCATTCGGCTCCACACCAATGAGCTGCACAGTTTTATCAATGCTCAGTGGGCCACACTTATGTGCATAGTACACCTACAGTAATCCGCAGGCTTAGGAAGCAAACGACTTGTCTTCTCGACAACAGGAGGAACGAGCCGACATGGCGGAGAACGGTCTGTCGAAGATGCGAGCTCGCAGTCGTAACAGTGCCTCGCTGGGGCCGCCCGGCGGCGGCGGACTCATGGTACTGTGCACAATCATTGTCTTATATCGAACTGGATCCATTGTTAACTGTCATCACGATATTCTGAATGTACATACATATCTACACAACTGCCCTGAACATTCAGACGTCGGCTTCGGCGGCGGTCCTGCGCAGCTCCAGCCGCGCTCGCATGAGCGGCGCCGCTCTGAACAACTACGATTGAGCCTGCTTCAGCGCGCACACAATTTAGGCGTTCTTCTTCTAGGATTTGCCCTGTGAGACTGTCTTCTGCAGTCTGTGTCGGTATCTACTTATAGGTACTTTAACTCTTCTTCTCTCCTCTAGGATTCAGATGAGTTTTATTCCTTCCCTACCACATCAACCAAGAATTTGTTATTGTTGCTACAATAGCGAGTCGGTTGCCCCGTTGATTAGGCAGGTCGTCGTGAGGGACGGTTTGATTGTTGTGCCTTCATGGTCGTCTTCAAATCGAGCTTAGCCGTGTTCAGCGTGTGCGAGTTCGAGTTGTGTCACTGGTTGGTGTCCTCCCAACCAGCTTCTTGCGTAAAGTCAACCTGTGAGATGTTATTCTCCAGTTTGAATGCTGTTTGGTCTGTTGTGTGTCTTTCTTACAGAAGAAAAGTGTGGCGTGCTAGCGATTTACCATGGCCATCGAGGTATCCCGATGAACAGATTTACCCGAATACTTGATTGAGCGTGTCGGTATGTAGGAGCAATCAATCGGCCATCATCAAGTCACAAAGAAGGGCGGCGGCGGCGTCATCTTGGGAACGGTAGCCGCCAGACTTGCGGACCTGACTTTGACGGTCGTTATGAGGCTGTGGTTGCGACTGTGCCTCGGCAGCTCTTTGAGAACGTCGTCCGTCGAACGGCTGCTCTCTCGGCTGAGGGGAAGTGGCAAGGCGCCAAAGTGAACCGACTTTGCAAGCATTTTCCTGCAAACATCGATCGAATCCCATTTTCGGAAATAGCATGAAATGACATACATAGCGGGGACAATCAAACAGAATAAACTCGACAGAGTGGAATAAAATTTAAATTTTTTAGATTTAAGGCTGTCAGATTAAAATAAAAAACAGAAATAAAAATAAATGTTAAAAATAAAAATTGAAAACTAAAAAATTAAATTAACTCAAAGTAAACTAAAAAATTAAATATTAAATTAAATTAAACTAAATTATTATTATATTAAATAAAATAAATTAAATTAAACTAAATTAAATTAGATTATTTTTTAATTAAATTGAATTAGATTAAGTCAGTTTCAATAAAATTATTCAAATCAAATTCCCTCAAGTTAAATTACTAGTAAATTAAAACAAAATCAATTTGATTAAATTAAATCATAATTATAATTAAAAATGAAAATGAAACTAAAATTAAATTGAAAATTAACATTAAAATCAAAATGAAAACAAAAATGAAAATGAAAACGAAAATGAAAATATAATTAAGGTGAATCTAATCAGATTAAATTAACTAAATTAAACTAAACAAAGTTAAATTGAGTTAAATGGAAATAAATTAAAAAATGTTAAAATCAAATAAAATTAATAAAGATAAATAAAATTAAATTAAATTTTAGCAGTTGAACTAAACTAAATTAAGTTTAATTCAAATAAATTCAATTAAATTCAACTCAATCAAGCTAATTATATCATATTAAATTAAATTAAATTAAATTAAATTAAATTAAATTAAATTAAATTAAATTAAATTAAATTAAATTAAATTAAATTAAATTAAATTAAATTAAAGTAAATTAAAGTAAATTAAAGTAAATTAAAGTAAATTAAAGTAAATTAAAGTAAATTAAATTAAATTAAATTAAATTAAATTAAATTAAATTAAATTATTAAATTAAATTAAATTAAATTAAATTAAATTAAATTAAATTAAATTAAATTTAATTTAATTAAATTAAACTAAATATAAGTTAAAATCAAATTAAATTAAATATAAATTGAACTGAATTAAACCAAACTAAATTAACTAAACTGAACTAAATTGAATAAGTTAGCCTATAAAATAACATAACATGGAATTGAATTAAATTAAACTAGATTAAGTTAAAGCAGAATAAATTAAATTAAATTGAATTAAATTAAATTAAATTAAATTAAACTAAATTAAATTAAATTAAATTAAATTAAATTAAATTAAATTAAATTAAATTAAATTAAATTAAATTAAATTAAATTAAACTAAACTAAACTAAACTAAACTAAACTAAACTAAACTAAACTAAACTAAACTAAACTAAACTAAACTAAACTAAACTAAACTAAACTAAATTAAATTAAATTAAATTAAATTAAATTAAATTAAATTAAATTAAATTAAATTAAATTAAATTAAATTAAATTAAATTA
This sequence comes from Linhomoeus sp. GSCO2_2, assembly GCA_030248115.1. Classification (NCBI taxonomy): domain Eukaryota; kingdom Metazoa; phylum Nematoda; class Chromadorea; order Monhysterida; family Linhomoeidae; genus Linhomoeus; species Linhomoeus sp. GSCO2_2. Next base: position 27,986 of record JASAMZ010011370.1, read on the forward strand.
AGTTAAGTTAAGTTAAGTTAAGTTTCGACGACGACGACGACGACGACAACTTAAGTTAAATTAAAAATTAAATTAAAAATTAAATTAAAAATTAAATTAAATTGAATTAAATTACATGAAATCAGAACAAATTAAATCAAATAAAATTAAAACAAATTTAGTTAATTTAATTTAAATTAAGTAAAATAAATTAAATAAAATTAAAATTAATTGAGAAAAATTAAAAGACGTCAAATTATTTTGAATTAAATTAAATTAAATCATACTAAGTTAAATAAAATTAAAATAAATTGAACCAAAGTAAATTAAGCTAAATTAAATAAATGGAATATAATTCAATTAAACTAACTTATAGTCTGCCAAAGCCGTCCCTTCACCTGTTGTGGAAGCGGCTCTCGGAGAGGTTCTTCCTGAGGAAGGTGGGCGGGGCGACGCGGAAGGCGGCGCCGGCGGCGAATCTCCGATTGAAGTTGGGCAGTCCCAGGGCGCAGAGTTCCATGAGTCGGTCGTAGTTATCGGAGTAGTCGTTGGTGTTCAGGGAGAGCACCGTCAGCGGCTGGATGAGGCAGCGGTCGACCTCGACGTCCAACTCGAGGTTGGGCAGAAGCACCTTGTCGCGGAAGGCCAGCAGCGCCGTCCGGCGCGCGTCGAAGGTGCTCTCCACGCGCTGTAGAGCGTGAGACGGCGTTAGTCGACCCTTGTTTCGCTGTTCTTCCGCGCGTAAGCAGAGGAGCTCACTTCAAGGGGGTAAAGCACGGACTGCAGATCCGGTATGATGGTCTTATAAACCTGATCCCAGAGGTACTTCAGACTCTCGTGCTTCTCCCTTGTGGTCAGGTGCTGCAGCTCGATGGCGTAGTGCGGCACCAGACCGGACATCGCCTTTGGGATCAGCTCTGTCTGAATTCGATATGTATGTTATTCATTACGATATGGTTCTTGCACACAAAATACTCTAGGTTGAATTGAGGCACCGCGCAGAACTCGACGATCTGGTGTGCCATCATTGTCTGAGGGTTGTCCTTGACGAGGTCGCTGAAATGTCGTCTTTTCCACGGTGTAGGGTACCGTTATGTGCGCACAAAGGCCATTGAATCATTCACGCAAAGCTCATGGCGATTTTGCAGCGTTCCATCGCCGGAAGTTTGACACCCTGCAGAATGGTGAGCACAAGGCGCTGGCAGCTGAACGAGAAAGAAGGTCCTTTTTAGGGCAAACTATCGACGCAAGCATTTGCATATGCCTACAGTATTACTTCGAATAGTCATAATAGTGGGTGTCCTCATTGGATAACAGCGCAGTCAAAGAACGCCGGCGGCTATCCCCCCGAATAACGTTCAGGTCGTATGATCTCCTTCGATTATACAGCGCCTCCTTCAGAAGCTCGTTGTGAACATTCAGCTGCTTGGAGCACATTGCCGACCGCAATTAAAGAAGCACGGGAAACAAAACTGCACGGGACTTGAAAGAAGCTTTTAGTTCCCGGGGGAGCCCTGTATGTAGCACCGTAGGGAGCAAATTTCGTTATAAAGCGCTGTCAAGAATGAGCAGCTTGATGCTTCGCTCAGACAAAAGGGCCGGAACAGGCTGCTAAATGTGGAAGCCGGCGCCTGATGGAATCCTTGATGATGAATTCAGTTTCGCCTACAGGCAACGCCTAATCAAACAAGCTGCTCTGAAAAGGGCGATGAGGATTTCGTCTATATTCAAATGCCTATATTACGAATGATGCTGCACAAAAACGCAATGGAACTGAGAGCGTTTAGATATATACTGCACGTAATACATAATCTGGATTGCCGCGAACATTTGCCGTTGGGTACAACACATTTGGGGAGAAACTGTATTCCTGCGTTGTCGTTTCGATGCGCTGAGCCGCCGGCGGGCTTCCCAAGAAAGGATCAGGCCTGCGTCCGTTGCTAAGCAATCGGCAGAAGTGTACCGGGTGTCCCATAAGTCCAGACCCCCCCCCCCCTCTACAGCAAGTTGTAGGAAACTCTACGCCTTGAAACTTACACAGATGGAAGTCCAATGTCTTGGGACATCTGACACCAAATTTCCGCATTATACACCAACTTTTGCGGAATTGCGGGCACAAAAGCCAAAATTGGTCACGGCCGCTGGCAGTCGTGGAGGAGGCCCTGCTGCAGCAGGAGGTGCTGACTGCCTCCTGCTTTGGGGCCGGCAAACCAACTTTGTTTCGACCTTTCTCAAGCGTGGTACAAGCTACAATTTTCGTTCAAAGACCATTCGAAAGCCTAATCTGTCTACTTCAAAGCGGTACAACCCGCACCAAATTAGCTGTAGTCTAGCGAAAGTTGTGGCCGACAGAAGACGGTGAGCCTTGAGTAATTAACCAATTATGGGTTTTGTGCCCGCAATTCCGCAAATGTTGGTGTATGATGCTTAAATTTGGTGTCAGATGTCCCAAGACATTGAACTTCAATCTGTGAAAGTTTCACCGCGTAGAGTTTCCTGTAACTTGCTGTGGATGGGGGGTCTCGATTTATGGGACACCCGGTACATACATATGAGGGGAGCTTCATCAAGATTGGGCCGAAGTCGCTTGTGTTTCGCACGAGGACAAAACTCCAAGAGGACAATACATAGGCAGCACGTCACTCACTCTTCCCAGGTATAGAATCGGTGAGGATTGCAGGCGTCCTGGCCGACGGCGGCGGATCCCAAGAGCATACTGCGCCGCTTCTCTCCCCAGCTGCCTCGGATCTCGTCCAGGTCTAGTCGGAGAGGGTGACTGCCGCTCGTCGTCATGTCAGACGTACAGTATGCGAATGCGCGCACAGAATTTGTCAAAATAAAACTCGGGCTCAGAGCTTCAGTGATTGTATAGGGATCTTCTGCTGCATAACCATGATGTTTGCTGCTCCAGTACACGTCTATTGCACAAACAAATATTACGAGCGCAGGACAGCGAGCCGCGAAGCAAACGACTGTAGAGCACCCACCAAGACTGTCTTCCGACATCATCCGGCTGCGCTGTTTGAACGGCGAGCGCAGCCTGGGAAGGCGGTCCTCCTCTTCCAGAATCGACTCGACGGTCGCCCCGCCGGCGCTCGACAGACTCCCTGTGGTCGACATTGTTATTATAGGTATACTAATATGCCGACGACTGTTTGCTCGATTCCTTTTCGGCCTTTTCTCCACGCCGCTTTTACTGCACTAGCTCAGTTGCTTAGCTCGACTGTAGGGACGTCGCAATTCTAGCAACGCTCGAGGCGCGTTTGTACAATAGCAAAGGCACTACCGGCGAACAGACAAGACGCCGGAGCAGCGCTATAGCAAGAAGCGGGCGCTTTATCTTTTGTCAGTTGTTTGCGTTAAGACGAGCGGGGTTCTTTCAGGAGGCACACTTTCTGTGCAAAGAAAGTGCAGCTTTCAATTAAGGCCATCCTATCATATGGCCATAACAGCAAGCCGGAACAAAGTATGCAGTGCGTTGTATACTCACCAGTCCTGACACCGCGTTTATCCAGAGTGTCTTCCGGAGACGTTGCTTGGAAGCTGAACATCCGATGGAGCTTGTCTCGCTTGGCGCGTAGGTTCGTCGTAGCGGCCATTTTAGCGGCGTTTTTGCAGTCAGTTCACACCCAATGTCAAACACCGTAAAATGACGAGCTGGCCAGATGGTGCGAAGTGTCAGCTCAGCACATCCGACGAGTGCACGCTGACCTTCTCGCTTTCGCAGGGAGAACGTGTGATAACGCCGTGTTTTGATGCTTGATGGTTACGCGAAGGAAGTTGGCGGCCAAATCCGATTAGTCTGGAGGAGCAGCGAGCATCGGTCGAGTGACGCACCGACCAGTGGAGAGGGCGCACCCTCCGACACACAAGATAGTTGTTTTCGTCACGCAAAGGCCGAGCGAGTTAATGGCTTCGCCCGCCGGCCCCTCCAATGATGATGACAGGCGGAGCGGACGAGAGAAGGAAGAGTCGACTGGACACTCACACGACACGACACGACACAACACGACCGCGCGCGTTTGTGTTTCTCGAGAAAGGGATAGGTATGTAGGCGCCCTTCGTGCGTGTGTGCATTCTGGAACCAGTTTCACAGAACCACGAATTTACAGTAAACTTCAAATAGCAGCGCGCCAGAATCTTATACTGGCCTGTTTCAGCATCGTATGCCTGCAAGGATTCAAATGCGCTGTTGAGCGCCCGAAGTGCGAAAAGGCCGACAACGGAAATGTCTGCTGCACTATGAAGGTATGCATGCTTAGTGCAGCTGGTGGTGTTATTATGCTGTCGAACTTCTATTTCATATTTGCAGTAAGCTCTCGGTTTGCGAAACGTAAGCCTTGTCATGATACGGCCTCACCAAGTCAGCTGAGCTGCAGGGGAAGCGCAGCGCTTTAGTTTTGCGTACTACATAGGTGTTAAGTGACGAATAGTGTAGCGGAAACTGCTCGGAAGGAAAGAGCGAGCACACACTACTCAGAGTGTGTCTTGGCGCTCGCTCGGCGCGTCGAACGTCGCCGCGGGAGCGTCGATTCTTCACCGGCCGACGTTAACACTTAACTCTTTCGGTTAACGGTCAACTCTATCGACGTCGGTGCATGCTGCTCACACCTAGCAAAGATGAATTCTGCACATCGAACTGACCATTCTCAACAAGTCAGTTCACTTGCAAAATGCATTGGAGAACGCACCTCATGGACCTGTATGTACAACCCATTGTCGTCGGTGTAAAGCGCCACATTTCCAGCGGAAAGCAGTGTGTAAACGGCGCGATGTCGCCGCGCGCGACGGCGCTTCCGTCTCAATTCGGCATCCGACGACGACACGGAGGGAGTGGAAGACGACTGGCTGCAACGGCGCGCGTTTTGTTCGACCGTCCTAACAGCACTATCCACCCACGCGCGTGCCCCTTTCTTTTTGCTGCCTGGTGCGACGACGCGGGCACTCCTTCACTCCTGCGACCCGAAACACCTTTTCACGAATTACGACCGACCCAAAAACTATGAATCTCTGGATTTGGCTCTGCTCCCTTGGAGCAACGTTTGCCACTTGTGAGTTAGCACACTTTGAGTGCGAGGTGAGGGAAATGAATGTGATATATTTGTTTCTGTTGAACATGCAGGTTACGGCTGCATCGGTATCTCGGACAGTGGAGCGCCGGTTCCAGTTGCAATTGGTCCTTCGCTCGATCCAGCCATCGCGAAGCGCCAACAGGCGAAGATTAAGGAGCTCATGGACCAACTGTCAGGTGCGTATGTGCTGGTGATGCACCATAACAATCAGGCACCTTCTGTAACCAATTGCCGAATTGTACATACAGACAGCTGTCCCACCTGCGAAAGCGAGTTGAAGCGCAAGATCGTCCAGGCCGAGAAGTGCCGGGCGCTGACCTGCAGCTTCGAGCTCGGTAGAAACGGCTTAGAAGCGAATCTGCCCAAGTCCAAAGCGCCACACTTTTGCAGGGAACACGTGCAACTACAAGAGCGCGGGGAAGCCCGGCCTGCCGCGCCAGTTGCTGCGCAAGTTCTTGGAGGACAACCCTCAATTCAGATACGAAGTCGACGAGGAGGATCTACCGATCGAGGTGGAGATGCGACGACGCCAACCGATAATCAGCGACTGTCTCTCGCGTGACAAAATGACTGTGTTTTCAGGACGCGAAGCCAGAATCGGAGCTGGGCGACGACTACTACCCAATTCAGACAGGGTTGGAGTATGAGCAGCTGGGACCCGAGGCAGGCAGAGGGCCCGAAGAGGACCTGGGTCTCTCAGACGATCAGGTTCGCGTCTTGTTGGATGAATACATACTTCACACTGAACAACGCAACTTCTGTTCGTCTTTGGTGAAAACCCGCATCTCATTGGTCAGTGACACTTCCTTCAAAGCAGCGCCTTCTTTGCACGTTTAAGCCCATGCTTAATGTCTGTCACCATACGATACCTTACTTAGCTTTGTTCTGATTAACAAAAGAAATATCGGATTTTCACTGATTATGCGGGTAATAACTGTAACATCTATGCGCACCACTATTCGTCCAGTTAGAAGCATTCAACTGTGTATGTGTGCGAAGCTACTTTACGTTTACGTGCTATTCTGTTTCAGGTCAAACTCGTACCCCATCTCTGTTTCAGTTCAAACTCATCCAAGCTTTCTTGAATAGGGACGCAAACGGTGAGTGCTAGACTATCTTTCATTTCGAACACCATTCAAGTCGACAGTGACGCTCCTTCAGCGGCTGCTGCTCAACCAGCGGCGTCGGGAGGAGGCCGTCGTCGGCGAGTGCGAGTAAAGCGCCAGTTGGAGGGCTTGGCGGCTAGCGCCCTTCTCGGAGGCTCCCCATTGGGCGGCGGCCTTCTGGGTGGTAACAGCGGCGGTCTCGGAAGCCTACTGGGCGGCGGCAGCGGAGGCTCCGGCGACCTTCTGGGCGGTCTCCTGGGCGGCGGCAGTGGCTCGAGTGAGACGCGCGCCTTACCAGTCATCTGCGCTCGCGGTTGACGGCAAAACCTTCCTCCCTGCAGGTCAGACGCCGGCGCAGAAGGCGGCCCAGGAGGCGGCGAAACTGCGCCAGCAGCAGCAGCAGCTGTTGCAGCAGCAGATCCTGGCGGCCCAGAAGGCCTCCAAGACCAGCGGCGCTCAGGTGACCCGACTGGAGAACCTGGGTCTGCGTGTGCCCCAGGGAGCTCGAAGTCAGTGGAAAACACGGATCACACTTCATTCGCTTCACTTACTTACCTATAGTGTGAATGTGTAGTTCTGACTTTGGTCGAGTGCAGACGCCGCCCAGTTGGCCGAAGAGCTGGCAGAACAGGGCAAGATCCCGGGCGCGGCTCAAGAACTTCCGACTGGATCCGACGTCACCTGGGGCGCCTACAACGGCCGCTTCGGCAACAAGCTCTCGGGCATCGAGCGACCTGGTGCGTCTCCTAATAAGTAGGGGCTTAGTGTCAGTACAATTGTGAAGATCTTCACCGGAACTTTAGCTAGTGGCAACTACTTCGCGACGACGTGGGTGAAGCCCGGAGAGCGGGCAATTCTCCAGGCGTCGACGGTGTTCGGCACGGACATGTATCTCATGTACGACTCCTACGAGGCGACCGAGGACGTTTCGGTAAGCGCAATGAATGGAAGCCGGCGTCAGTTCGTTGGTGGTATCACTTGTACGCACGCCGCAGATGCGCATGTGCTGCGACACGACGTCGCGCTGTGTCGTCAACACCCCTCTGGAAGAGGACGGCGAGGGCGGCAACCGCGAGTGGCGGCGACTTTCCGGCATCTGCCCCAAGGGAACGCGAAAGGTTTCGTTCGCCCACCATACGATCAATCTCATTTGATCTCTGGCCACTTGGGTACCAACTCTTCTCCCTTGCCAAGGTGCTGTACGTGTGCGAGAACAAGGGCATCCACGTGGGCGCCTGCGGCCTGGACAACGTGCTGCTCTTCAGCGCCGAGGGACTGGACATGTGCAAGGACATTGACGTCCTGGCAGGCGCCGACCACGGCGTCGTCCCAGAGTCCATCGGAGTCGCCGCCACTGGTACACGTCTGGGCCCCATGAAGGATGAATTACAGATGCCTAGCACCGTTGCTCTGCGCTTCTAATCCACTGCACGAGACTGAACAACCCGCTTTTCAGGCGCGTCTGGAGTGCAGACTGAGGAGCAGAAGCGGCAAGCGCTGGAGTTGGCCAGGCTGCTGCGGCGCCTTCGAGGCGACGACGACGAGCCCGCCGCCGGTGGGGGACCGGCCCTACCGAGCGCCGGCGACGCCGCTGGGGCCGCCGCTGGAGCTCTGAGTGGACTCCTTGGCGGACTCGGCAAGAAATGAGCAATGCTGTTCCGTGCAGGCATACTCCCGCGCTCCCATGCTATTGTAGGTACATGCAGACACGTGTACGCGTCCTCTTGGTGATGCCTAATCGATTTGTGATGTGACTCGTGACAATGGCACGTTCCCTCATGGGAATTGTAATCGTACGAAAGTGCGGTACAGTTGATTACAGAGAGGCAGAGCAGCCGTCACCTCACAACAATGGGGTTTCTCAGTTGAACTCTTCGGCGAGGCAACTGCCTACGTTGACGGCCTCGTCAGCCTTTGAGATCCCGCTCAACACCGTAAGAGAATCGGAGGTTTTGTCGGAAAGAAGCACCCTTCCAGCGCACCCTTCTAACCCTCCTTCGCCGCCTTTCTTGCCGCCGATGTAAAGAGCGGTGGGACGCGCCTGCAGGTGAGGCAGTTGGAGAAAGTAATCGGTTATAACCGCCGACACATCGTCGCGCCCATTGACCGCCAGGCCAATTCGGTTCGCCGTTCTGGAATGATTACCAGTTGAACAAATGCTGTATGACACAACAACGAAGTGTAGGTATGTTATGTATAACTCGCCGTTTGATTTGAACCGAGTGCCACAGAAAGTTGTCATGGTTGAGCCGTTTCGTGTCGCTCAACGTTGTTTTCCAAGTGAGTATCTTGACTTCCAGCGCCACTTGATTGTTCTCGTTCAGATAGGCCAGCAGATATCCGTTGCTTTCTTCCAGAAGTAGGAACACTTGCTTGGTTTGCCTTTTGAAGGAAGGGCGAATCTCCACTGTGAGTTCGAAGTTCGTACTGGACAGACTAAAAGAAAGGGGGAGGAGTGTGGTCTAGGAAATGCTAAGAACAGAAAGATACTGAAAGGAACTTAACGTCTCAAGACGGCTGCACTCGAGTACTGTACATAACCGTTTCCACTGAAGGAAAGAAATCGCAGCTTGTCGTTCTCATCTGAAGACAAACACACATCATGCGAAGAAGCTACAGTACTCCTGATTATGGTAAGGTAAGTAACCCTTTCGCTTGGCGCAAGCGGGCGTCTTCTCCAGATCAACCGCGACGCATCGCTTGCCGTCGCAGTAGATTCCGGAGTTTTCGTGGAATTCGACACTTCGCCACCTGTGCGTGTTCACTTCAATCTGCAATGCAAAGAGATACAATTCAAAGGGTACGGCACTAGATTGTAAACAAAGTTGAAGTCGACCGCTTTCACACAGCCTTCCAAGGGTTGAGTATCGAGCTTGGCGGATAGGTGTCGCGGCCGGCCTCCAATGAAGCCGCTTGTCAGAGTGGCGCCAACACCAAACAACGGCCCGGGGCTGTGTGACTGTCCGGCGATTTCCTCCACCCAACTCTGATTGTCAATTCGGAGCACCGCGGATCGACCGCTTCGCCAAGCTTCCAACCGGTGCCAAGTGACTTGCTCTCCCGTTTCGATCGACTGCTTTGACCTGTGCAAATTCCGCATTAGAGCGCATTTCAGCACAACTTTGTATTGTACCCTTTTCATAACAATTGTGACGCGTGATACACACCTCACACAAAGCGGACTTCCTTCAGAGAAGGTTGTCGTCACCAATGCAATGCCGTCGACCAAATGGACAGAGAAGGAGGATGAGGGGGACGGCTCGGCATAGAACAAGAGACCATTCGGCTTGAGTGGCTTAAACTGCATTTTGATGTGGGCATAGCTGTCCAAATTCTGAATGCCAGGTATCTCCACGTAAGCGGCGTGTTCGGAACCTAAGCAAAGAGTGGTGAGTCCATTTGTTGATGATTAAGCATCATTTGCAGGGGTTGCACCACCTTCTTCTAAGATGCAAAGAGGAGTATTGTCGATCGATCGGCAAATGGAGCCAGTTGGACAGGCCAACGTAAAGCAGCTGCCGTTCACATTCCTACCACTAGATACGATGTCATACGATGTCCCATTGTCACCATGTGACCGATCATCGGTTGACTCACAAGTGCCTGAAGATTTAACCTCCAGCGATCTATGTACATGTGCACTACAGTGTACATATGTAGGTACTGGGCAATCACAAAATACTAAAGATATGTACCTTCGAGTATAAACTCTGTCGCCCTGTTGATGCTGTTTGTCGTGTCCAACAGGATATCGTCATTGATTCTCAGATACCGAACGCATCCGCTTAAACCTTGTACGATTCCGACCCTCAGTTGCACTTCTTGGTTGAGAGCAGGACTTGACTCTTTCGACCGGGGAACTCCGCCAAGAAACAGCTTCTCATCGATGGTGATCCCTTTGTAGTTCTGCAACGTTAACAACTGCAACCCTTGGCTAACAGAAGAAAAACTGGCGACAGAATCTTGCGCTTCGCAGTATGAACCTCTAACTCGGGAATGGTATCCGTTAGTGAGCCGGTCCAATCAGTGGCGACGCTGCTCTCGCTGCAGAAGTGTCTACCGAACGTGACTTTGTGCCAGACAGCGGCGGAGAAGGGTCCATCGACGATCTCCTCAACAGCTCCTTCGCCGCAGTCGAATCTGCCAAATGACATGATCTAGTTCTTGAGACGAATATTGCGGAACTTTGGAAATTTGTGGTCTTTGGAAAGTGGTCAAAGTGTTCTCACTTGAAGACCACGTTTCCTTGAAGTAGGGCTACTGAAATGAAGTCGTTCCCTTCACGTTGGCCGCCGTACAGCAGCAACCCGTCCCTGTCTGGTTGTAGCGTGAGGAATTCAATGGTTATGTTTGTGTGCGTGTACCAGTCGTCTTGTGAGGCAAAAGCGGCGTGGCTGTTTCCTCCGAAGCTCAACCCTTTGGCTGTGGTGTCCGCATCTGAAACAGTAAAGTCATGACAATTATACTTAATTATACAATTGTATACTGAGGTTATACTTGGTATGATCAGTAGGCAACAGTGTTGCAATTGCGGTGCCATAATCACTTTGTTATTGTTCCTCTTTTCATGTCAAGGCTCTGTTGTGTATGTATGTACACCCGCAGTTTGTTTGCTTGTCTACCTACGCTCCTGTGCACACATTATGCACTTTGTTTTGTTTGTATCGTCCACCGCCTGCTGATGAGCTCCATTCTCCTCGACAGGCAACCTTGCGCAAAGGTGCTTTCACGGCGAGCGCGCTTGAGGTGGCTGCGTCTCTATTCGGCTGCTGCTATTGCTAGCCGCCCTCGGAATTAGGTTCCCTCTAGGACCCTCCCAACGGGGCGAGGCGCTGTATGACGGGGCGCCATAAGCAAATTGCCAGCGGCGGGAAATCTGAAACCTCCCATTCTCTGCCTTTCCGGATGTCTCATTACTCACGCTCCAGCCATGGAGAGAGACCATAGGGCCGAATGCGACGACGCTGGGTAGGCAAACTAATAAGGGCCGGTCCACCATTGGGCCTCTATGGGGAGACTACGGCGGCTATTAGACCGCTGCTTGCTGACTAAGCTGCCATATGTAAGCCTTCGACGCCGCGAGCTTTGGAGCGGACGACGGACTCAATATTGATAGTGGGGCCTTCGCGCTGCGCTACGAGGAACGCTTGATTGCCCATATGGCCACTCACTCGGCTGGCAGCTCGTTGGATGGATATAAGCGTTGCTGCTGCTGCACGAATGGCTGCCTCACCAAGTGGTCATTCTGACGAATACGATTGACTGACCACTCATCGGAACAGAGTACATACAGCTTTCTAAAGCAAGCACATGCACAGGCGAAGAGAGTACATATGTACGTATGTACATATCGTAGGTACTGTATGTCTGCGCTCACTGGTCCACCTGAACTGGGCAACGAGCTACTTTAGATATCGTACATTAATTAAAGCAAAGTGCGTGCGTAAGGTTTGCCACTGCCTCTCCTCCCTCACCTGTGACATCGGCCTCCACCGCCGCTGTGGAAAGTGTCGCCAACGTCAGGAGACTTCTCAGCGATCGCATCTTGAAAGGAGATTGCTCCTCATTCGTCAGCCGTCTGGAGATCGCGCTCGCATGTTCGCCGGAAGGCAGCGGCAGGCTCTTGTTTTCCCGAGAAAAGATTGGCAGTAAGTGACTCGACTGGCTAAGCGCGCCCTGTCGCCACTCCTGGGAGTCTGAGGCTGTCTCCGATTGAAATTCGCCTGAGGCGGTCGAGACAGAAAGGAATGGGAAAAAGAACAAGAACGGGGCACGAAGGAGGTCACAAGGCGCAAAGCAGGCAGACGGCCCACGGAATTGATCCTCGCAGCTAAGTGAAGGAGCGGAGCGGGACTTCGCTTCCCCGCTCTTGGCCAGGAAACGGCTCTTTGCAGCGCCGCTTTCTCCGCCCGCCCTGCGATGATGACAGAGACGAGATGAGACAAGGAGGAGGCCTGCTACACGCTAACCTCCATGCATAGGGGAATTCACTAGCTATGTACGTATAGGGTTATAGAGGGCCGCTGCTGTGACCATCGATGGGTGACACTGGCAACAAGACACGCCTACCGGGCTTAACCCTTTGCTTAGCTGCACACACCTTCAGAGTGATTCAAACTGGGGGAATTCGATCTACAGTGCCTTCATATGTACGAGTTACAACACACCAGTAGTTTGGAGGACAGAGGACCTAAGATTTTGAATGCAGTGATGCGCTCTGTCTGTGCACCAGGTGTTTGTCTGGTACCACTAAGGTTAGCTGACTGGAGAAATAAAAGGGCCGCCAATAGCACATCAAGCGTTTCAAGGCAGCGTCGGCAAGTGCACCTTTGCTCCATACATAGGCAGTTCAATATCACTGAGGTGTTGAGCAGTCAGTCATTATTATGTAGCAAAGCAATATCCCAGGTTAGACTGTCACGACAAATAACAACGAGGGTTGCATGTCACGCAACCGGAAGCACACAAAACGCTGCGTGTTGGAGTGAGCAAGATTAAAGCCAGTACTCCTGAAGTAGAGCCAGAGACAGCAAGGGGAACAGCAGCGAGTTCCCACGAGCGTGTGCCCAATCATGCGCTGCACCACAACAGCCCCTTTGTAGTGCAGAGAGGGTCCTTCAAAGGCCAAAGCAAACAGATTACTCATTTTTGCCTCGGAGCGCCACCCCCATCAGAACGAGTAAGCGACGCCGACCGGATCGGCCAAACAGATAGATCTTTGACGTCCAGCCTTCTTTCTCAACACCAAAGTTCATGTTTCTAAATTTTTTTTATTATGATAGTATGTTTTGGAGTAGAGGGAGCCTCTATGCTAAGCAGAGCAAACCCTAAACTACTGTACTTTACTGACGCGTCGCAAGGTACATTCAGTATTTGTGGCACCGATTATGCGACGACAATTAATTGCCGCACTTCGTTTACCTATAACGTTTGATTTTCTGGAGTCAGGAGTTACACATTGGCGTAAATTCAGTTGGAAATGACGCTCGAAATTTGCCGGTTTGCACCCTTTTGACATTAATTCTGCGTGAGCAGTTCAAACGATCACGATTATTAACTTCATCAGCACAACGATAGATGAGGGCAATGCAGGAAACCAAGCGCCAATCGACTTGAGACGAAGTAAAGCGAAATCGAAACCATCGCTGGACACAACGACGAAGCAAGCTGTCACGTCGACTGCTACGAAACCAAAGCTACAGTTTTGTCAGCCATATACTGTACCTCATCAGCAAAAGTCGCGATTACAACTGAACACAGAAATACTGCCTACGTACGTTATGGATGTATCTTCCGCACTCCGACTAGGTACGGTAAGTCAGCATACTGTAGTCGAGCCACTAGTCGACAAGTTCAGCAGGGCTACGTAGGTATGTATGTGTGTCACAGTTTCCAAGTGTTTCTCATCATCAGGTCGAAGTACAAGTCGTTGTCGACTGAGGCGCTGACGCCGCTGTAGTAGTTGAGGAACTCGTCCTTTGTCACCTGCAGTGAAGCGAGTAGCAAAACTTCGAAAATAGATAGGGGAACTCAAGTGCGAAGCCAAGGTCGATACGCACCACCCCGTCCACGTGGCCTCCGGACTCGAAGGTCTTGAGAAAGTCCTTGAAGAGCTCCTGCTTGGTCTTCTCACCGCTGATGTACTTCGGGTGCTTGTTCACGTCGTAGACGTCTGCAATTGGACGTGATACATTATGCGCTTTGCTGAGAGGTAACCGTCGCGCTTGGAGTTCATTGGAGAAGCTCAACACCAATTAAGTTTACAAAGTTGCGCGCATGTATGTAAGTACATATCCCCCCGTGATGGAGGCCTTACGCACGCTCGATATCGTCGATTTTGACGACGCCGTCTCCGGTCCGGTCCAGCTTCTTGAAGGCCTGCATGACGATATCCTGACGCCCCTTAGACATGGGCGGCTGCAATGCAACAGACAAAATTGATACAGCTTGCTGTTGCGAGCGAAGTGCCGTCGACTACTGTACAGTGCCAGTGGCAGAAGCAAGGAAGGCGCACTCTGAGGGCCAGGAGAAACTCGTCGAAGTCGATAGATCCGCTATTGTCCTTGTCGAACTCCTCGAACACCTTCTTCATCTGCTCGTCGTCGATGTCCCTGCAAATGGGAAGGGACCAGTGCCACTCGGAGAAGCTATCTACCTACAGAGAGCCGGCACAGACCATGCCTTCTCAAGAGCAAAGACTTGGGGGGGGAGGGGGGGGGTGTACATGCATAATGTGCTTTTGTATGCGTGTAACAGGACTTTCCGTTTAACCGCACTCTCCTGCTCTGATATTCGTGGTTGAAATGATGGAGCAAAGTACGGAGGAGGTGAGTGCAGCAGAATTTTCGTATAATTTGGCCAGACGGTTACTGGCCAAGCCACTAAGGCACTCACAGGCCGTAATCGTGTAAGCCCTTCTTGAATTCGTCCATCTGTAGCTTCCGACTCCCGTCGTCATCCACAATTCGGAACATTCTGAAAAGGTCGTCTAGAATGTTCTGATTTGTAGTAACCAAGATTTCAGATATTTGTTTTACGTACTATGCAACCTTACACGTGCAAAGGAAGCTACTGTACACGGCGTTACTTCTTGCACATTTACACTAGGGCTTATTCACACTAGGATCACAAAATGAAACGTACGATAGGCAGCACAGACACCTTCCATTCCACACACTGAGCAGACTTACATATTCTGGCTTCGGTGAGACCATCTCTACGCACCTTCCCAAGCCCTTGATGCCGGCGCATCCTCGCGTCAAGCACTGGAGTCTCAGGCGCTCGATGGGGTCTTTTGTAGTCTTCAGCTTCTGGTTGACCTCCCGCTTGAACTCGGCGTCGCTCTTGCTAGAGTTAGCCATTCCAGCCGCCTTGTTTTGACTGCCTGTGCGAATCGAGTGACAACTTCACAGCGCCTCCTTTCGACAAGCTGACTTCGCCTAGCGGACGGAACACCGAGTATCGTGGACGTACAATAACGGTACATACATATTGTACCTACATACGTACAACGTTGAATCACGGTACTGTAAGCCTTCGCTAGCTAAACGCAACGGCAGAACAGGTACAATTCGAACGCCATGCAAGGAAGAAGGCATGAGTGCCCCGACTGCTCACTAACTGGTCAGCTTTGTGAAACAGGCGCTTGAATTCTCCAGAGTTGCAGCTTCTCGGCTAATGGAGAAGAATTTCTACGGCGGTAGCCTGCGGCGGCCTCGCTTCTCGACGACACAACTGTGGACGGTTCGTTCGCCCAGTCGTGTTTATGGCGCGGGATTCAATCTAGCAGAGCCCGGCCGACTACAGCCAGAGTGGGCAGGGGGGGGGGGTGGGGGCTGTCGCTCCTGCTGCTTCTAGCTTGCCCAGCAGATAGCGGCGCACACACACGGACTGGCGGAGACTGAGAAGGGACAGGCTTTGCTCAAGGCACCAGAAAAGAGACAGTTCGATTGGAGGGCGCCGCGCCTTCGCTGCCGCTAACCTCGATAGAACTCTCGCTGGAATTGGTGTCGGCCTGTCTGCTCCGATGTGCCTATTCTTACGTCACAGGCTTCGCAAAGACGAAGGGGTTAGGTTCGGAGCTTGAAATTCGCACCACGAGCGCAGCGTGAGCTTTAGTCCGTCTCGGCCCATTCCAGGCTCCAAAACGAGCACCACTTCGGCGGCGTCCCGGACCGCTTCCTGTTTCCTCTTGAGGATTCGGGATAGCTACATTGGGTAACCCAACGCTGTTCAAACTGGCCTCGACACTGCACAGAGGAAGCTGTCCATCTCGGCACTTCGTAAAAGGCAAAGAGTCCATGTTACTTCACACGATTTCTCTGCCCGACAAGGCGCAAGCGCCGAAAAGTCGAACGTCGCGACTGCAGCGAGGTTAGCCGTACCCCCACGTCAAGGAAGAATTGGATTGGAAGGACCACAGACGATGGCGGAGAAGACAGCAAGGAAAACCATTGCTTTGTGGTCTTTGAGGAAGCGAGATGAGATGGACTGGCAAGAGGCAATCATGTCTGAAGGAACGCGCGACGACGAGCTCTAGCGCCATGGACGAACTCTCGGCAGACTCACAGAGGAACGGCTGAAGAGGAACGTTGCAAGGAAATCAAGAAAGGCGCGTTCGCCTTTCCACAGCCACTCTCTTCTCTTGTGGACGGACTTCAATTGTATGGCCGCTCTCACTCTCACATCACATACATACATGTACAATACATCATGGTTGGCGCGGCAGCGCCAAACCATAATATGTTCCATCCAGGCCGCGCGCACCTTTTCCCACCGTCACGATGTTTGTTTCTCGGGCTGTACTAAACGGAAGTGGATGAAATTTGGCACACTAAAGGACTTTATCATAAATAGATTAAATTCCAAATTTGGTGAAAATCGGTTCAGTGTAGCACAAGTTACAGGTGCAAAAAGGATCGCGGCGCGTTTCTTGTCCCACGGGCGGGGGGGTGAATTCTTCTCCGTCTTCTCCTTCTTCTCCTTCTTCTTCTCCAGATCACGCTCCAACGTCCATCAGCATTTCGTCTGACCGCCTTCGATTCTTCCCACCGATGGTTGCGCGCATATAACACCAACCCCCGAAGTGCCCCCGCTTGTTCAGGAGGCCCTGCATAGGTGTCCCAAAATTGTCCTGTTAAGTTTTGTGCGTGCCTCAAAGTGCCCCCGCTCGTTCAGGAGGCCCTGCATAGGTGTCCCAAAATTGTCCTGTTAAGTTTTGTGCGTGCCTCAAAGTGCCCCCGCTCGTTCAGGAGGCCCTGCATAGGTGTCACAAAATTGTCCTGTTCGCTTTCTGCGTGCCTCAAAGTGCCCCCGCTCGTTCAGGAGGCCCTGCATAGGTGTCCCAAAATTGTCCTGTTAAGTTTTGTGCGTGCCTCAAAGTGCCCCCGCTCGTTCAGGAGGCCCTGCATAGGTGTCCCAAAATTGTCCTGTTAAGTTTTGTGCGTGCCTCAAAGTGCCCCCGCTCGTTCAGGAGGCCCTGCATAGGTGTCACAAAATTGTCCTGTTCGCTTTCTGCGTGCCTCAAAGTGCCCCCGCTCGTTCAGGAGGCCCTGCATAGGTGTCCCAAAATTGTCCTGTTAGGTTTTGTGCGTGCCTCAAAGTTTCCCCGCTCGTTCAGGAGGCCCTGCATAGGTGTCCCAAAATTGTCCTGTAAAGTTTTGTGCGTGCCTCAAAGTGGCCCCGCTCGTTCAGGAGGCCCTGCATAGGTGTCCCAAAATTGTCCTGTTAAGTTTTGTGCGTGCCTCAAAGTGCCCCCGCTCGTTCAGGAGGCCCTGCATGGGTGTCACAAAATTGTCCTGTTCGCTTTGTGCGTGCCTCAAAGTGACCCCGCTCGTTCAGGAGGCCCTGCATAGGTGTCCCAAAATTGTCCTGTTAAGTTTTGTGCGTGCCTTAAAGTGCCCCCGCTCGCTCAGGAGGCCCTGCATAGGTGTCCCAAAATTGTCCTGTTCGTTTTGTGCGTGCCTCAAAGTGTCTCCGCTCGCTCAGGAGGCCCTGCATACGTGTCCCAAAATGTTCTACTCGTTTTGTGCGTGCCTCAAAGTGCCCCCGCTCGTTCAGGAGGCCCTGCATACGTGTCCCAAAATTGTCCTGTTCGTTTTGTGTGTGCCTCAAAGTCCCCCCGATCGTTCAGGAGGCCTTGCATGCTTGTCCCAAAATTGTTCTACTTGTTTTGTGCGTGCCTCAAAGTGCCCCCGCTCGTTCAGCAGGTCCTGCATAGGTGTCCCAAAATTGTCCTGTTAAGTTTTGTGCGTGCCTCAAAGTGCCCCCGCTCGTCCAGGAGACCCTGCATAGGTGTCCCAAAATTGTCCTGTTCGTTTTGCGCGTGCCTCAAAGTGCCTCCGCTCGTTCAGGAGGCCCTGCATAGGTGTCCCAAAATTGTCCTGTTAAGTTTTGTGCGTGCCTCAAAGTGCCCCCGCTCGTTCAGGAGACCCTGCATAGGTGTCCCAAAATTGTCCTGTTAAGTTTTGTGCGTGCCTCAAAGTGCCCCTGCTCGTTCAGGAGACCCTGCATAGGTGTCCCAAAATTGTCCTGTTCGTTTTGCGCGTGCCTCAAAGTGCCTCCGCTCGTTCAGGAGGCCCTGCATACGTGTCGCAAAATTGTTCTACTCGTGTTGTGCGTGCCTCAAAGTGCCCCCGCTCGTTCAGGAGGCCCTGCATAGGTGTCCCAAAATTGTCCTGTTAAGTTTTGTGCGTGCCTCAAAGTGCCCCCGCTCGTTCAGGAGGCCCTGCATAGGTGTCACAAAATTGTCCTGTTCGCTTTCTGCGTGCCTCAAAGTGCCCCCGCTCGTTCAGGAGGCCCTGCATAGGTGTCCCAAAATTGTCCTGTTAAGTTTTGTGCGTGCCTCAAAGTGCCCCCGCTCGTTCAGGAGGCCCTGCATAGGTGTCCCAAAATTGTCCTGTTAAGTTTTGTGCGTGCCTCAAAGTGCCCCCGCTCGTTCAGGAGGCCCTGCATAGGTGTCACAAAATTGTCCTGTTCGCTTTCTGCGTGCCTCAAAGTGCCCCCGCTCGTTCAGGAGGCCCTGCATAGGTGTCCCAAAATTGTCCTGTTAGGTTTTGTGCGTGCCTCAAAGTTTCCCCGCTCGTTCAGGAGGCCCTGCATAGGTGTCCCAAAATTGTCCTGTAAAGTTTTGTGCGTGCCTCAAAGTGGCCCCGCTCGTTCAGGAGGCCCTGCATAGGTGTCCCAAAATTGTCCTGTTAAGTTTTGTGCGTGCCTCAAAGTGCCCCCGCTCGTTCAGGAGGCCCTGCATAGGTGTCACAAAATTGTCCTGTTCGCTTTGTGCGTGCCTCAAAGTGACCCCGCTCGTTCAGGAGGCCCTGCATAGGTGTCCCAAAATTGTCCTGTTAAGTTTTGTGCGTGCCTTAAAGTGCCCCCGCTCGCTCAGGAGGCCCTGCATAGGTGTCCCAAAATTGTCCTGTTCGTTTTGTGCGTGCCTCAAAGTGTCTCCGCTCGCTCAGGAGGCCCTGCATACGTGTCCCAAAATGTTCTACTCGTTTTGTGCGTGCCTCAAAGTGCCCCCGCTCGTTCAGGAGGCCCTGCATACGTGTCCCAAAATTGTCCTGTTCGTTTTGTGTGTGCCTCAAAGTCCCCCCGATCGTTCAGGAGGCCTTGCATGCTTGTCCCAAAATTGTTCTACTTGTTTTGTGCGTGCCTCAAAGTGCCCCCGCTCGTTCAGCAGGTCCTGCATAGGTGTCCCAAAATTGTCCTGTTAAGTTTTGTGCGTGCCTCAAAGTGCCCCCGCTCGTCCAGGAGACCCTGCATAGGTGTCCCAAAATTGTCCTGTTCGTTTTGCGCGTGCCTCAAAGTGCCTCCGCTCGTTCAGGAGGCCCTGCATAGGTGTCCCAAAATTGTCCTGTTAAGTTTTGTGCGTGCCTCAAAGTGCCCCCGCTCGTTCAGGAGACCCTGCATAGGTGTCCCAAAATTGTCCTGTTAAGTTTTGTGCGTGCCTCAAAGTGCCCCTGCTCGTTCAGGAGACCCTGCATAGGTGTCCCAAAATTGTCCTGTTCGTTTTGCGCGTGCCTCAAAGTGCCTCCGCTCGTTCAGGAGGCCCTGCATACGTGTCGCAAAATTGTTCTACTCGTGTTGTGCGTGCCTCAAAGTGCCCCTGCTCGTTCAGGAGGCCCTGCATACGCGTTACCAACTTGCCCTGCTCGTCCCGTACGTTACCCAAATATGTCAAACTCGTACGAGAGCCTTTACTGTCGTGTCTTAAGGTGGCCTACATCGGTAACGTGGGTTGATTGGCTCCGCCAATCAAAAAGTAAGAGTATTTCATGTAAAATGCCTAAAGGCAGAAAGGGGAATATGTTCCAAGTATGAAGCATGTAAAAGTAAGAGTATTAAACGATATTCCTATGGTGTAGCAAATGCGGCGCTTTGCGCCGCCCACCAATTTGTTAGAGAAAGAATAGTACCAGTATTGATTGAAAGAAAGCATTTTCGACTAAAATCATCCACACAAACTGCGCAAAGGTCACAACGACACGCGGTAACATATTCGGCACAACCTAGCGTGTCGTTGTGACCTTTGCGCAGTTTGTGTGGATGATTTTAGTCGAAAATGCTTTCTTTCAATCAATACTGGTACTATTCTTTCTCTAACAAATTGGTGGGCGGCGCAAAGCGCCGCATTTGCTACACCATAGGAATATCGTTTAATACTCTTACTTTTACATGCTTCATACTTGGAACATATTCCCCTTTCTGCCTTTAGGCATTTTACATGAAATGTATGTATGTACACGCAGCCACTGCCTCATAACACAGCCCAACAGGGAGCAAGAACGCTTTCCAAAGCACAGCTGGCGCCCATCTAAAGGGCGCTCGCTGCCAAACGCGAACCGATTCACCAAGCCGCGGCGCTCGTTCCAGAGTACTCGAGCCCATTTTCCACTCGAGGTTACATAAAGAGCAAGCGGCTCTGTCAGAACGCTATTCACGTTTCGCGCTACACTCTGTGTGAGTGAAACCGGGCAGTACTGACTGACTACTGAATACCATTCCGCTACGTGGTCACACAGAAGGCAGACGGTGTAAGCCAGCGGCAGACAAGACGCAACAACACGGCAGAGTGCCCGAGAAAAATCAATTTTGGCAGCGACACAGAGCGTGTTCGTTTCTCGTGGAAATTTGAAATTCCCGAACGTGTATGCCAACCTAATCTCAAGCGCACTTGCAAAGGTATTACCAAACACCGCAAACGCCATTGAGTTCGTTTTAGTGTATGTGGTAGTCACTCCCAGAGCATGCCGAATAGCCGAAAGCCTACCACACGGAACGAGGCGCGAAGCTAATTACTGTACATGCATCGAATGCCATTGTAGAAATTCTCAAGCAAGCTAAACTATGGTGCGAATTACGTCTCGATAACCCTAGAAATGAGATGAACTTCAAAGTACCTATGCATGTACATCCATACATGTAAGAACAACCCTTGAATTTACGACTCTTACCGTTGTACAGCTACTTGCTGCACTGCACTCTGCACTTTATACGACAATTCCTACGAAACGCAGACGGCTAATGTTGCCAGACGTAACCGATAGATACAAAGGCGTATCCTTCGTTGTCAAGCAGCAAACTAGACCAATCCATTGCTATGACAACGGAAAATAGGTTTGCCAGTCAATGTTAAGGTTGTGAGACACGTCCATTTGAAGATGGGTGGTCTCGCCTGGAAAACGACGGCGACCGATCCTTATTTTGAGCGCAAATTTGAATTACGCATGTCAATTTCCATACAAATGAAGGTTTGTATGAACGGAGGTTTTAGCGCAACGCTGAAATTTTTATACTCCACAAAAAATGTGGAGTATATAGCGTTTGTGCGCGAAACGCAGAAACTTTGAGTCAACGGCGTTCGCGCGTGAAGCGGCCGATTTGCAAACGGTCTTTTGCGTTGGGTAGGCCTAGTGGGTGGGCAGGGTGGACACCAAACGGGGTCACGCTGCGGGACCCCGTTGGCGGGAAATTCAAAAATTTAAATTTTCAAAGTACTGAAAAATGGGTTAAACAAGGTAGAAGTCGAAAAAGTTGCATATAATGGTATATACTATCTTTTGATATGTTGTAGTACTCGATAGGGCCGAGGGTGGAAGAAATGAATTGGATCGCTGCGGGACCCATTTTGGCGCCAAATTTGAAAAATTCGCGATTTTTCGCTATTTTCCGACTTTGACGGTTTGTTGTGCGCGACAGGTAGCAGCTAGAGCGGCTAGACCGCTTTTGTTGCTCCTTCCCAGATGTCCTCTATCGAATGAGCCATGAACGGAGAAAATCGGGCGAAACACAAAAAGTTATTTTCCCGCAACTTTTTCGACTCCGGGGTCGAAAATTGCAATTTTCGCGTTTCGGCGTCTATGGCGCTCGAATGCGTCGTCGAATCGTTCCAAAAGTGGTTTTAATCGATTCTACGCTTGAATCTGGTCCGGAAATGTGTTTTTGACAAATTTGCAGAGCTACAGTAACCCTGCCGCGTCCATTTGAATGTTGGGTGTCGGGTCGACTTTCGCAATATTATACTCGATTGCGGGGTTTTCGGGGGCGCTGATTACGAATTTGGCATTCGTCTATTGTTTAGATAATGTTTGAACATAGATGTGACGAATTTGCATGCTACCGTACCCCAAGTGAAAAATTTCGGTTCCTGGAGTCCATAAGAAGTTAGGGGTGTTGTATGTCGATTCCGCGGTTTTCGGGGGCGCTAATTCCGAATTTGGCATTAGTTTTGCACTCCGATACGTCAGCAGGCCAAAACAGCATAGGAGTCACTATGCGTAGGAGTTCAAATTTGTGGAGTATACTGCGTCCCCCGGACGACTTGCCTGGTCTTTTCTGGGTCAATTCAATTTTCCGGTATTGGCTGGAATTTCTTGTCTGTTCACTCTGTTGTGCTTCGAGAGCCGATTTTGAGCATGGAAAGGCGAAACGGATCGCTGCATAACTGGTTCTCGTCTTCGTTCCAAACGGAACAGAGCAAAGATCTTCCCCGAAAGAGTCCCAGGAAGCCGGCGACGAAGAGAAAGCGTGAAGTGTCCGAACCCTCAACTTCGAAGCAGCAGCAGCATCATCGAGACAGGGCAGCGGCCGGAAGTTCCACCAAACTTGCCGGGCGCACTCAGTTGCCTCTTTCTCAGAGATGCGCGCCAAAGTGCCGTGAGGAACTGGCCACCCATGAGAAGAAGGTGCTCGAATTGGAAGTCTGGCTGGATAAGCACGCCGTCGGCAAGAACAATTCCAAAATCCTGCTGCTCAGCGGCCCCAGTGGCGCCTGTAAGACGAGCACGCTGAAAGTTCTCTGCCGCGAGAAGGGAATCCAACTGGCCGAGTGGCAGAACTGGCGTCAACCGGTGGAAGTTGGAAGGAGATTTTTTCGCGGTGTAGAAGACGAAGCGTCGTCGTCAACAACAGACCTGCCGGACGAAGTGCGGTCCGTGTCGCAGATTCGCCGCTTCAGCGAATTCTTACTTCGAAGCGACTACGAAACTGTTGTCGCAAGCGCAGGCGAAGCGAAGCGAAAACTAGTGCTGATCGACGAACTGCCCAACACCTTCTTCAGGTGCGTGGCTTTGTTCCCGTTCCACTGATTCCATTCCAGCAAAAAACCCGTGTGAAACAGTTCCTACTTTCTACTGCTGCAGGGAGCCTTCCAAACTTCACGAAATCTTGTTCCGCTGGAGAAACGCCAAATCTCAGCACTCGCATCCTCTGGTCTTCGTGATGTCGGACACGCCTTCTCAATGCGACCTCTCGCCCCGTCACGTCTTCTTTCCGAGGGTCGTTTCCGATCTCCAATTGGAAGAGATCAAATTCAATCCTGTGGCCGTTACTTTGGTCCTCAAGTGCCTGACAAAGGTCTACCTCCAAGAGACTGGCAAGCTAAATCAAAAGCAGCAGTTGCTACCTCAAGAGAAGGCGACTCTGAAGTCGATCTCGGAAGCCTGCGAAGGTGAGCATTGCCTGTTTCGTCGTGTTTCTTCGCCGCTTCAAAGAAATCGTGGTGCACCTTTTTCAGGGGATTTGCGCAGCGCCCTCAACACCCTGGAGTGGGATCTGGCGCAGCGCGCGGATGGCGCCAAAGACTTGATTCCTTCAAAGTGTCCTCGACTCGACCTCTTCCACGCGATCGGCAAGATCCTCTACTCGAAGAGGGACAAAGTGAGCGACGCCTGCGTCACGGAGCACCTTCGAGTGGAGGAGGCGACGCTGCCGATCCACTGGCGCAGGACGGGCTTCGCTCGCGATCGACCCTTGGAGTTCTGCGTGAGTGAATGGTTCTTCTGTTGGGCTGACGGCGGCTTCCACATGAAAATGGGTGCTTCAGGTGGACACGGTGCTCGAGCAGTCTGGAATGGCCTCCGAACGATTCACGCTCTTCCTTCACCAGAACTACCTCGACCTATGCGTCGACGACATCCACACCGTGGCTGAGATCGCCGCCGCCTTCTCCTTCGGCGATTCTTCGCTGGCGTCCACTTCGTTTGACTTCCTGTCGCACGACAGCGGCGGTCGAAGGGCGAAGTACGGCACGTCGAGCCACGACTACGGCGCCGTGGTGGCTTCCAGAAGCATCACCTTCCATAATTACGGTTCGCTGGGCACCTTGCGATATCTTAGATCCTGCTGGGTTAGCCGTTGCTTCACCGCTAACTCGCTAACTTGGTTTTGCGGTTGAAAACCTGCTGAGTAGTGCACCGCCAACCCAAGTTAGCCAAGTTAGCAGACCTCTACAGACGTCGCCAGATCTAAAGGGATACCGAAGCCGCCATTTATTGTGACGAACTGGCACAAAGTTGTGCTGAATGCTTCCAGGCTCTCGTCAGCGCAAGCGCACCTTCCACAAGTTCTGCAAGCCGGCCCTCTTCGACACTCGCAAGAAGGGAGAGGCGCAGTCGGCCGCGCTTCTATCCGACTTCGTCGAGGATCGCTTCTTCGCCAGCTCAACGGTCATTCTGACCGAATTGGTGCCTTTTCGGGACGTTATGGCCACGCGAGTTTACGGTAGCGGCCGTCTATTCGAGGCGCAGAGAGGGTACCACGAACAGCAGAGCGACTTCCAGTACGACAACGACGATTCCGTTCCTATTGAGGAGTTTGACGACTGACAGAATACAGATGAGAGGTGTGATTGATTGGGTCGGATTCTGGGGCCGCTAGGGATGCAGCGTTCGTTTGTAGCACAGTTCTAAGCACACATACAAATAGCAGAGAGAAGCCGAAGCGTACGCGGGAGACCAAAAGGCGTTACCAGCCATAATTGGAAGACTCATGGGAAACGCTCAGTGAAAATTGACAAAGTGGACAGTAATTCTACTACATAGCAGCCATTTTACAAACAATATGTAAGGCAGGTCATAAAATAGACGGCGCACATCAACAATCTACCGTAGTTGATACGGTAAAGCTACCAGGAGAATCCAAAAAGTAGCTGACCAACAGTAAGCGGCGAGGCGACCACCCAGTCGTACGTAAAGCTATGTGAATAGCAAACTGGAAGACCGAACACGCGTCCGACCTGTACAGCAAATATAACCGCGCGCTTCCATCGAGAAACATCGACCGCGTCACGTATGTATTGCGTATGCAATCGCTGCCACCATGGTGTGCGTGCGTCAGTGCTTTGCGCCGCGAGAGATTGCTTTGCCGGTGATTAGAATAGTGGGAGAGTGCCGAAAAGAGAGGCGACTTCTCAGTCAGTCCTCCTGTCTCAGGAAGGTGGTCAGGGCGGCGCTCTCGGCGTTGAAACGAACTTCGGTCGCCTTGGGAGCCGCTGCGCCCTTGAGCGGCCGTCTCTCGGCGCGGCTTCTCCTCGCCGCTCGCGTCTCCATCCCGACTATCTCGTCGTTGTCTTCCTCATCCGATCCATTCGATTCGTCTTCGTCCAGATTGATCACTGAAAAATAGCTGCCGCCTTCCCCCTTTAGGAAACGGCCCCTCCTCAGTGCTTTCCCTTTCGGTGCGCTATAAAATGGCCCTTCCAAAACGACGGCGGAGGAAGCGCGTCCGGGCGCTGAGTAAGAGAGCGGGGAAATGTGTAGGCGCCGCGCTCGCTGCAAAGAAAGACGACGCAATAAAACCCCTCGGCCCATAACTCAGGCGCGGCCCTCGTTCGCTTTGTCGGCAGGCGATCAAACACAGAGACGCCGTTCGCTCTACAAATTCGTCGCAACAAACACATCTGCCCCCTCCACCAATCTCCTTTCGGCTGCTATTCATCGGACGCTGCGCGTCCCGCCGGTGCGCGCTCCTTTCCTTCTAGTCTAACCCCTGGTATATGCGGCAGCATACCGCAAAATCCTCTAATACGACCCACTCTCAGACAACCCCCCCCCCCCCCCCCCAGAGGCAGGTTGAAGAATAAGCCCCCTGGGGTTTATTAGAGTTTTTACTGTACCCAGCGAGTAGGTAGAGTCTCAGAGGGCGACCTGGCTGCGCGTCCCTGTAGACCTTGTGGGAGGGCGCGTACATGGAGAGGAGCAGCAGCACGTAGAGGTTCCACATGCCAAAGGTCCCAGTCATGAATGCGGAGGTGAAGTGGAACCAGGGGTCGCCCTCCGCCTCCCTGTACGAGAAGTCGTCGCCCTCGAACACCTCGCTTCCCTCCTCGATGAACCAGCGAGCGATCAGCGCCCTCAGCAGAGCGACCACCTGAAGTGTAGAAAATTTGCCAAAAAAAGTATCGAAAAGTGCGAAAATTTTAAAAATAAATCGAAGAATGCCAAGATTCGTTTGGCTAAAAACAGTTGAAAATATATAGCAGCGCCGCGGGCGAAGATTTGGCCATTTGTAAGCAGATAGCCAGCCAACACTGGCAAACTCTGCAAACATTCTCATCCACCTCTTCCATGACGAATGAGACGATGGTGCAGGCGGCGCAGACGACCGTCAGAACCGCGAGGAACTTGAAGCGGTAAATGACGGCCTGGGAAGAATCGCGAAGTCACTGTAGCTCAGAGCATACATATTCGAAAGCTTCGAACTTCAAGCTTGAGCCGGCGCTCCAGACTGCTCTGTCCCACGCTGGCCCTCTTCTGTCGAATCGTTCGCATGACGCGCGTCACTTTGCCGACAAGAAAGACGAAGTAGGCGGCTGAGCTCAGCACGGCGACGCTGATGAAAGAGTACTGAAACGATGGGAGCGTGTAACACAGCGCCTATACCAGCGCTGTGCTTCGCGCTTCTTTTACCGCAAGGAAGCTGCCGAAACCGGTAGACCAGACAGTGTAGAAGGGGTCCTTCAGATGCCAGCCGCGTTCGCACAAGTCGAACACGAGCAGGGAACAGCAGGCGACGGCGACGGAGGCCAAGTGGCGCCAGTAGTGCATCTGAAGCGAATCGCCAGCTATACTAAATGAAGAAGTTGCGGTACTGCAAGATTCGACGATCACGAAACTCATCTTCCGGAAAACAGTTTGCACTTCGAGGCCTAGGCGCAGCAGAAAGGAACAGTAAAGTGTACAGTCTTCGTCGGCCGAGTGGTCTAGTGGTATGATTCGCGCTTAGGGTGCGCGAGGTCCCGGGATCGATCCCCGGCTCGGCCCAAAGTTTTGCCGCCGTTAAATTTTAACGCAACTTGTTTCAATCTTCAAAACAACACAAATAAATAAACAGAATTTTTTTTAATGCCTCATTCATTCATGTAAATGTCGAATTCCACACCGCGGTAAAACCTAACGTAAAAACGCCTTGGCAAGCAGTCTGGCGGTTGTCATACATAATCCTTATCTCAGCTGTGCCGTAACAGAACAGCTTAGCTACAACTGACATTAACCGCCCTGCGCACTTTCATACGTCGAGCAAAAAATGTGCATATGAGAAGGTGACATTTTTGTAACTAGTGACAAAACAGTTGGGCCGAGCCGGGGATCGATCCCGGGACCTCGCGCACCCAAAGCGCGAATCATACCACTAGACCACTCGGCCGGTAGATTTCTTTCCGCAAAGCGTTCTTACCAACGTTAGACCTCTTTGCGCACGTTACTGCAATGTAGGTCAACAACGCGACTCCGCCCTGCGCTCCGCCCTGCGCATCTGCTGACAGTGCTGCGCTGCCGTCCAATTTATTCTACAGGTGTTGCGTCTTTTATTGTGTGGAGTATGTACCGGTTGTCCACGAAACCACAAATTACACCTGCATACTATGGGCCTCGGACGTGAAGCGTCAGATATCAACACTGTTTCTTGTCTTGGGAAGCCGTAGTCGTGGGTGAACGCAACGTGCGCGACATATGTGGTATCGAGCCTCCATTGTTGGCAGGAAATACAAGTTCTACTTCGATGTACATTGAAGACCGGGTAGTCGTCAGTGGGTAATGGTCTCATGTGGTTTAGACCTCGACCTTTCTAGATGTCATCTTCCGAATAACCATAAACGGCGCAAATGTGAACGATAGGAGCAGGCAAGTCGTTCGGTGGGACGCAGTATACTCCACAAATGTGAACTCTTATGCTCAGTGACACCTTTGTTGTGGCGGTTTCCTGACAGATCAGATGGCAAAAGTTATGCCGAATTTGAAATCGCCACCTCCTAAAACCCCTACCTCGACTATATCGCACCCCTAACTTCCCCTAACTTCCTATCATCAACTCCCAGAACCATTATATTCATTTGGGATACGGTAGCACGCAAATTCGTCAAAGCATGTTCAAACATAATATAACCTCTAAATGAATGCCAAACTACCCCGAACTAATCAGCTCCCCCGAAAACCCCAGCATCGAGCAAAATAATACGAAAGTCCGTCCACCTGACACCCACAACCGTCGCGGTTGGGATACTGTAACTCTGACATTTTAAAAACATTTTTCTGGACCAGATTTGTGCGTAGAATCACTAGAAACCACTTTTGGAACGATTCGGCAACGCTTTCGAGCGCTACAGACGCTGAAACGCGACGGAGTCAAAAAAGTTGCAGGAATATAAAATTTCCTGTTTCGACCGATATTCCCCGTTCATGGCTCATTCGATAGAGGACATCTGGGAAGCAGCACGAAAAGCGATCCCGCCGCTCTAGGTGCCTACCTAGATCGCACAGTAGCCCCTCAAATGTGGGTAAGGGCCAAATATCGCGAATTTTACAATTTGGCGCCAGAATGAGTCCAGCAGCTTCATTTTTTGCACCCTTGGCGCCATCGAGTACTCCAGCAGTTCGCATGTCATACTGTAGTACTTTACCTGTCATCCAGTAGTACTTAACATGTCAAAAAGTAGTGTTTCCAGTACTTCTCAAATTTCGATTATTTATTTCCCGCCAAGTGGGCCCGCAGCGTCAAGCCATTTGTCGTCTAGCCTAGCCCGTAAATAGACCTACTCAACGCAAAGGGCCGCTTGGAAATCGCACGGTTCATGCGCGAACGGCAGATGGGCAACTTTTCTGCAATCCTGCGCGATCCTCAATTCTTTAGTTTTTGCGGAGTATCAAATGTAGTAGTATTGAAACGCGTTGCCGACCCGTTTAAGCGATTTCATTCGACAGTTCTCCAATAAAAATACTCCAATAAGCCCCCGGGGGCTTACCTATTTTTTCAACCCCCCCCCCCCCCTCTCTAGGGGGGGGGGGGGGGGGTACTATTGGAAGGGGCGGGGGGCCTATTCGAGTGGGGGGGGGGCTTAATATTTCGACCCCTCTTCTGGAAACCCCCGAGGTGCAAAAAATGTACGTACGCCATACAGACTATACCTTCCAGGCACTGAATATCCGTACCATAGCATGTACAAAGGGTATATTTACTACATATAGTAGTTGTATTGTATACTATACATGCATACAGTATGCATTGTAGTACACATACATGTATATTTACGGGAGGAGGAGGGTCCTATTGGGAAGGGGGCTTATTCGAGGGGGGGGGGGGTATTAGAGTATTTGCGGTACTATATCTGATCTGGTCTCATAGCATATCTGATTCAAGCGTTTCGACTTATTACAAGTCGAAGTTTCACGCTGGATAAGTTGGAATACACACTACAATTCTTTTCGTTCGTTCAGAGCGTTTTCGGTGGCCATTTTGGAAGGTGGCCTTCGGTGTATGCAGCAAAACGTTTTAATAACAACACCTGCGTTCTGGACTGATACACATGTGGCATGATTGCATTCGTCAAATGATGGCCTCCTCGCGTCGCCCTCAGACAACAACAACAGCACTCTTCAACGGCGAACAGATTGGAATTTGCGACGGCAAAAGAGTAGGGCCGAGCCGGGGATCGATCCCGGGACCTCGCGCACCCGAAGCGCGAATCATACCACTAGACCACTCGGCCGATGCTGCCAGCTGCCTAGTAGGTGTTTACGACGCTTGCGCGGTCTATTTATTCAGGCGCAGGCGCAGCTGCCTACAACGCATCTAAGGCAAGGCTAATTCACTTCAGTGTAACTAACCAGTCGGTTCTTGCCAGTGTCTCCCATCAGGTGTTCCCCAGTGAAAATGAGCCAGAATGTCAGAAGCATGGCGTAGAATAGTCCCTGTCGCAAGTCGCTCAACAGCAGCATGTATGGCATGCGGAACCAGAACATGAACCACTCCAAGGGAACTGAAACGATCGGGTTCTTTCTAGAAATCCTGTTTAGCGATAGTGTTTCTCCGTACTACACGCAATAGTGAGGAAATCGCGCAGTAAAAGGCGGAAATATCCACGCCGCGCAGTGCGATAGTGTGTTGCACCACTGAGCGTGGGTCTGAGTCTACACTGCAGTCGATATTCGCGTCGCGATCTCTTTTAGATGCATATATGGTATAATGTAATCTGCCCACAGTCGACGAGGACCAGGCAGACGCCCAGCGTGAATATGGCCTTCTCCAGAAGGTAGGGCGGTCGGGGCAGTTGCCGGATCCTGTTCCAGTACCTGAAGAGTACTTCAATTAGTGCAAGGCACACAAAATGGGCGATTTATAAGCTACCAGACGACGCCGGCCGCGATCAGGGGCGTCAGCAGCGTCTTGAGCACCAGCCAGACTTGGGTGAAGCCGCCGTTTTGCATGATCGCCTGCCAAACGTGCGAAATTGTTATCAATGCTACGCTCGGTAATAACACCCACACAGCGCTAATTCCCTCTCACCACAACAGTGATCTCGGCGACCTTGCCGATGCGGCAGTTGTGCTTCTCGGGCGTCGACTCGTTACAGTTGGGAATGCGCACGTTCAGCAGGTAGAAGGGGTCGTCCACGGAGCCCAGGGAGAACAGCTGCTCCGGCTCGCACCGGTACCGACTGCCGCCCCCGCTCTGGCAAAGCGAACGGAGAGAGAATTTTCCAGCGTGAGCACAGACCAGGGGCGTCGCCAGGATTGGCAACTGGGAGGGGCACAAAAATTTTTTTTGCTGGTTTTGGTGGTGAAAATGCAAAATCTAGCGCGCGCAAGCAGAAATTTTTTGCCAATTTTGGTATTGAAGGCAAAATGTTCATCGCTTATAGCGCCGCAGACAAAATTTTTACTATTTAGACTACAGCAAGCAAAAAAATTTCACCATTTGTATCGCCGCAGACAAAAATATTCACTATATATTGCGCCCCGGGCAAAAATCCTCACTATATATGGCGCCGCAGGCAATGTTATTATTGGGCCGGCATATGGGGCGGGGCCACGGCACTGGCGGGGAGGGGGGGGGGGGCATTTGCCCTCAATGTCCCCTGGCTACGCCATTGGCACAGACCTCAGTGGCGCACTGCAGGTTGAGAAGCTTCTCCGAGTGCTTGACCAGCTGCCAGGCGTCAAATCTGTCCGATTTGGATCTGGAGGCCATCTTGACTTCCAGCTTCATCGGGGCGGACAGACTGCCGGCTGAAGTAGAATGAATACACACAGGGCGCGTGGAAACTTCGAGCCTCCCCCCCCCCTCACCCACTTTGGAACAGTGGCACCGGCAGGTCACAATACAACTGAGTCATGTCAAGTCCAAATTTGAGCCCCGATACATAAAGAACAGTTCGAGAATGGTTGCCGGCCGCATTGTTAGGCTGTTCGATCTCATTTCATAGGCTACGCAGTCACAGTGCTACACTGCAACTACACTGCGAAGCAAGCGCCGGTTCGCGAACCTGCTTCCCCTTCCGAAGAAGGCGTCTGTTCCAGGTCGACCTCGACCACGCCGAGCAGCGTCTGGAACCAGGGCGAGTACTCCAACTGCTCGCCGTCCCTCACGTGCGGCATCTGGGCCACCCACACCTACACACAGCGAACCATGTGATGCCATCATTTCTGTGGTGTTTGCTCTCTCTCCCTCTCTCTATTCTTTGAAACATACGATTTCTTTGCCCCTGAGAGGCGCGTTCGCAGGATTCGAGGTTCCGACGGTCTTCATATCGATCTCTTTGCAGTTGCCGTCATTCTGCAAGCGAAAACATAGACCTTTGTGAAAACTTCAAATCCAAAAATTACACTGGTGATGGTAGAGGCAAAGCAACCTTTAGTGTCTTTCTCAAGTAGATCCACTGGTTCGACTTCGATTTGTCAAGAAGACAAGTCGTCAGAGTGAACTGCATTGGGGATGACGGCTCCGGCGCTAAAGTTATTCACAGAATCAAAGGGAAGCTTTGAAATCTCGCAACTATGGTAAGCAAGCAAATCTTTGTTGCTTCAAAAGACCAAAGTTAGAGTGTGACCAACCAACGTATCCTCCGAGGACGTAGAAGCCAATCTGGGCCACCAACAGCACGCCGATGATCCACAGGAGCTTTCGATTGCTCAGATTCTCGATCACTGCCCCGTCGGCCATTCTATGCAACTTGCCAACTATTCAATTCGATTTGCGTTCCCCCGGATATCAGAGCAAACGACACAACAAACAACTGCGCCGACGTTCGCTTCGTTTCAAACTGGACATCGCAACTATAAAGAAGCTGTAATGCGCAAATTATTAGACGCAGCCTGCAGTTGCACCATATTGGTACAGTATTCTTCGCTTGCTGCTCTAAGGCCATTCTTCGCTATTGCTAGGCTACTCTTCGGAAGCTTTACCTATCGTCGCGTCCCTTGTTTGTGGCCGTACACCTTCTTTCGTTGCGCACCTCCCACCAATGACTTGCATGATCTTTGATTTGAAGCTTCGTCTCTCTTTTAAATTCGTTCTGCAGTCGTTCGTTCGTTTAATTCGTTCTGGTTCAAATGCGACCTATGCGTCACACAGTGATGACGGAACAATCGACCCTGAGATGTTCGGCGGCTGGAAGGACAGCAGTGCAACAATAGAGCGGGACGGGCGACTATTGACACAATGCTTCAACGATAAGCGAGAGACAGCGTGCGCTCTACTGTACTAAAACTAATGTCTCTGCTGCGCAGCGCATCAGACCAGTGTGTCCATTGTTCCAAGATTTCGGAAATTGTTTTGTTCTTGTTTTGTTCCAGGAGGTCCAAAAATAAATTGTTTTGTTCTTGTTCTTGTTCATCTTGGATTGTCCAAATCTTGGAACATTGTTAACAATTTAAGGAACATTGTTCTTAAATTGTTCCAGTCAGTGCAACGCAGGCCCTAGATAGCCCCGATCGGTGCATCTGCAGTGGCATATTGTTCACGACATCTAAAAATTTCTTGCTTGCACCACATCAAACGTTCAAACTTTAGTCCTAAACAGGTCTATCTTAAATCAGTATTATGTTCCCCGACTCTCATCATAGCGTCATCTTGTTACACAGCGCATTTCAAAAGGAACAATTTAAGAACAATTTAACCATTTTGTTCCAATCCCCCCGCTACGTTGTTCTTGTTTTGTTCTTGTTCCAGAAAGTCGTGGAACAATATAAATTGTTCTTGTTTTGTTAACAATTTAGCAGGAACTTTGTTCCGGAACATTGTTCCGCCGGAACAATTGGACACACTGCATCAGACGCAGTCGTCTATCACATGTCTTTCCCTGGCTCAAGTTCCTCCTTCCCGATTACGCGCCAGTTGCACTGAACATTAGATTGCGGTTCCCAAACAAAACAGAACTTCGAACTTTAGCCTCCACCTCTGGCAGAAGTGTGCAGACATGCAACGACAGTTTTGCATTTCAAACCTTTGCGTATACTGAGCAAAGGGAACCTTTAGACCAAGGAAATCTCCAGTCAAAATGGGCTGCCTGAAAGCAACTTGTGCCTCAATTGTCGCCCTGTCAGTCTTGGCACTGGTAGCCACAGTTGCGCTGTTCTTCCTGATGTTCCAAAGCAGCAGCCTCTCACGGCCGATTCCAAGGCGGCTCTTCTTCGCTCCAAACGACTACTTCCGAGTGACAGTTAGCCGCGACGGACGGCAGGTGGCCTACTTGGCCCACTACAACGACGTCTACAACATCTTCGTCAGAGACGTCGACCAGACCACTGGGGAAGTCAGCGACGTGGCCAAGAGACTCACCTCCAACCAAGGATCAGGAATTGCATGTTGGCACTTAGAGATACATATACCGTAAAGTGCCATATAGAGATAGATGTAGCTGCCACGTGTTTCAATGTACGGTAGGTACCTACCTTTACACCCTACCACTATTTGGAGACCTGTCACTATTGTTTCAATGTGCTTCTACACCCCGCCGCTATTTGGAGACTATCGCACCACTGCTTGGAGGCCTACCTCTATTCGGCACTTTAGGTTATATCGCTCGTATATCGTAGATGTGGCGCTCAACAAATCGAAAGCACTTGTCGGGTACCCTTTGTCAGTCTTTAGTCTATCAGTGGAGCTACACGGCCGGCCTGCTCCTGTTCATACAAGACACTGACGGAGACGAGGTCTACTCCGTGTTCAGAGTGGACACTCTCTCGGCCAACCCAACGGTCGAGCGACTGACGAACAACCAGAGGCAGACAACCGTCTCCATTCTCGACTCGAGTCCCGACCGGCCCGGACATGTTGCCATAGGCATGAACGATAGGAGTCCAGCGTAAGGACGTACGTGCAGTATTCTGCGGAACATTCGCGCGCGATTCAAACACTTCCAGCAACATCGATCTGCACTTGCTCGACCTGCAGACTGGGCAGACGACGCTGCTGGCCCAGATGGAGGAGCCGTATCGCAGCGCGCTCTTCGACGCGCAGCTTCGGCCTCGACTGGCCGTCTTCGTCCTGCCCAGTGGGAACTTCGCCTGGAGAACACGGGACCCGGGCGATGGGCCAACCGCCCCCTGGACCAACTACACAGAACTGGACTTTGCACTGGAGTGGGTGATACTGCGCAGTTTACAACTAATTTAACACAATTTGTGACTTAAGTATTAAATTAATATTTTCCGCGAACTTTCTTCAGGTATACCGAACCGCTAAAGATCAGCGATGATGGCCAACGCGTCGTCTTATTAGACAACGTTGACTCGGAGTTCCGTACGTCATATGTGGCTTTGCCTCACTGAAAGTCAAACCGCCTACTCCCTTCACCGTTTCCAGTGACTCTGACACAGCGCAGTTTGGCGGACTTCTCCATTAGAACCGTTATTTATGAGCCCGACACCAACGCAGATCTCCAGCTGCCAATACTTCATGCCGAGAGACGCACGCCGGATTTTGTGACTAAATACTACGACAAGCCAGATCTTCAGGCAGTGAATCCCGAATTTCAGTCGTCCGTAGACTATTTGAAAGGCATTGAACCCTATGGCCGACCGATCATCGTGTCACAGACGCAAGGTTAGCTTGTGCGCGTGCGCGAAGGTACGCAAACGCCAATTCAAGCATTTTAGACTTATCAAAACTGCTAGTGTCTTGGGAGCGAGACGACAGTCCACCGAGTTACTATATGTACGACTCGGGAAAGGGCATCGTTCACTATCTGTTCAACGCCAAAGAGGACCTCCTGCAATATCCCCTCTCGAGGAAGTATCCGATGAACGTTCGGACCGGGGATGGACTGAACGAGCTTTGCTACGTCAACATTCCCAAAGAGGTACAACAGCAGATTACTGTTGTATACGTACTGACATTCAAACATTGGAATCAGTGCAGATTCGCCATTCAGTAATCTCTCTGCTGCAGTTCGACTCAGGACGAGACGACGGCATTCCCATTCAACCGTTGCCCACCGTCGTCTTTGTGCACGGCGGGCCATGGGATCGGGACGAGTGGATCTTCAAGAACGCCCACCTCAACCCCTTCATCATTGACGTCTCGCCGCTCTTCACCACTCGCGGTTACGCCGTCCTCCAGGTCGGTTGGCAGTGCCTTCGAATACAGCTTTTAACTGAATTGCTGTGAAATACGCGGATTGAATAATGGATATTTTCGACTAAATTAGCATACACCGATATACACTAAGACGAAACGCCGATATATTCTACAAAAGAACTACACTAATGTAAATAAAACTGTTATTTAAAATACCTTTATTCACGTCAACTTATTAACTTAGTGTTGTCTGCTATTGCTAATTTATTGCCTACAACCTTACTTAACTAATTAAACAACGTTTGATTAATTAAATTAAAACTACTTTAAGTTACTTGCCGTAAATCCTCCAATAAGCGCCCTGGGCGCTTATTGTTCAACCTACCTCTAGGAGGGGCGCCTATTGGAGGTGGGGGACGCTTATTGGAGGATTTACGGTAAATTAAATAAATAATTAAACTAATTAATTAAATCAAATTGATTAATTAAACTAAATTTATTGATTAAATACATTTAAATTACATTGCATTAATTACGTTGAATCATCAACACGTTATATTTAAATTGCATTAAGTATTAAGTTAATGGAATCAACATGTTTTATTTGTATTACCTACATACTCAAATGACACTAAGTTTATTAAACAAAATAAAAACGAACTATACTTGACTAAGTTAATTTATTCTTAATTAAACTGGATTAAGCCAAACTAGCTTGAATTACAATAAATGTAATGAATTGCAGGAGCCGTTTATAAAGTGAATGTATATAATCACATTGAAGAAGTAAAACAAAATAGCATAAAACGATATGGAATAACACAACTTGGCTGTCGGTTGTAGTGCAACTACCGTGCTTCTCTCGGCTTTGGAAAGAGACACCTGAATGCCGGCAACAGGCAGTGGGGAGCCAA
Organism: Linhomoeus sp. GSCO2_2; assembly: GCA_030248115.1. NCBI lineage: Eukaryota > Metazoa > Nematoda > Chromadorea > Monhysterida > Linhomoeidae > Linhomoeus > Linhomoeus sp. GSCO2_2. The sequence goes on from JASAMZ010011370.1 coordinate 64,625, forward strand.
GATGAACACCGACCTCGTCGACTTCGTGAATTTTGCTGTGCGCAAGGGAATCGCGTTGGCAGATCAGGTGCAGTGCACATTCTTGAAGTAATTAGATTTCGAAGCGCTACAGGTACATTGCATACAAAACTTGGTAATTCATTCAGTGTAATTATGCTGAAGGATGTCGGTATTGTCAGCGCAGGTCGGCTTGTTCGGCGTCAGCTACGGCGGCTTCGCCGCCCTCGCCGGAATGGCCTTCAGTCCGACCACCTTCAAGTGCGGGGTGGACACCGTCGGTCCTTCCGACATGGAAGACCACGTGGGTCGTCAATGGAGGCACTTCGAGCTCACTGTAGCATTATGTACCAGCGGCGCAAACAGTTTGTCTTACGTTCAGATGCGCTACTTGATCAACTCGACCTCTCCCTTCCTCTCCTACCGTCTCGCCAGCTACAGACTCCGCATTGGAGACGTGGAGACGGAAGAAGGCCGGTTGAGCGCCATTGCCATCGCTGACTTTGCACATGCAATGCTTCGAAAGGCAAAGCGAGCATCCTCACGCCCTTTCAGAAAGAGAAGACCTTCGCCGACGGTCTCCCGTCTACTCGGCCGACAACGTCCGGGGTCCCATAATGATCTTCCACGGGAAGAACGACATTCGCGTACCAATTTCACAACCCGGTACGAGACGAGTTGTCAGTTCGCTGTTTTGCGCACTTAGATTTGTCGTTGATTTCAGAGAGAATGGCCGCCGCGTTGCGAAGGTACAATAAGCGGTTCGAGTACATCGTCTTCCCGGACGAAGGTCACTACTTCGCCAGGCCGAAGAACATTTATGGGTTTATAGCGAAGACGGAGGAGTTCTTCGCTTCCAAGTGCAACCTGGGCGGCATCTACGAGCCCTTGGGAAGCGACTTCGAAGAGTCGTCGGGCCAAATTGTCGACGAACTTTGACTAATAGCGCGGTGTTTTCGCACTTGTTAGCTTCGACTTTCCCATGGGTTGGCCGACCCGTAATTGCATGGAGACCTTCGCGAACCGAAGTGGAGATATGACCCAGGACGCCAAATTAGCACGGCAATCTAAGTGCCGCCGGCTCGCTGGCTGGGTAATAGTGGGTGCGCTGTTTTCTGGTGGGAATGAGAAGCCGACAATCTCAAAGGGCAGTGGCGCTCTCAATTCGCAGGGCCGCCGGCCGGATCCGCTTATTGCGCCACTGGAGAGGGCCGGGCTTCCGTCCAGCCGAAAGGCACACAGACACACACATACACACGCACACAACCCTACTAGCCTGCCCTCCCAGTAGTTTGCGTTCGCAGCTGCCGTCTTCCTTCCCGGCCGCCCTCGAAGCAGCAGCCGCTAGTAGACTGCGCCAGCGGCGGCTGAAACATTGACAGCTAGTCTCTCTGTCCTTTCCCATACACTCCTTCCGTCCTCAGAAACGCCCGCTTCGCACGCGATGGACTGGCGACTGAAGAGCTAGAGAGGCAGCCTTGGGCAAGGTTAGACGCAAGAGAGGGCACAGCTGGCGTCGACCATGGAACGGCCTAGAAACTCCCTCTCTCTCACTGCTATGTTGCTGCCTCCGCCGCTTTCTGAAAAGAGAGAGGGAGTAGAGGAGCCGTTTTTGAACGCGCCCGCCGGCCGGTCGATAATACGTCGCCGGCGACGGAAGCTGCTTCGGCTTCGCCGTCGTCGCCACTGCAGCTATTACTGCTGCTTCTGCGCCGCCGTTGCATAATAATAGACGGAGAAGGAGAGAGAGAGAGCGCCACTTTTCCAGCTGTTGTTCTGCTTCCCCCTTCTGTCGTCGCCATAGTCGGCGTCGCCGTCGCCGAACGACCCCCGACTAATAAAGGCGCACCGAGAGAGAACGGATCGCGCGTATTAGCCGCTCAACTCTTGAGCCGCCGAGCCTTGCAGCTGGCGCCGTTGTGGCCGCCGCTAGAGATGTTGACTTGACTTCTGGAATGTTCCTCGTCCGCTTCCCGATCTAGGATCGAGGTGTAGATAAGCTCAGCTCAGAGAAATGGCGCCGCTCGCCCAGCGCGGCGCGTGAAGGCCGGTCGGTCGGACAGACGGACGTGTTTCGCAAGCGCGCCCGCCCGTCCGCTCTCCGCCTCATTCAGTCAGTGTCGGAGCGCCGTTATCCCTTCTCTGCATAGCTTAGTTGCTTCAAAGGCGAGCTGCAGCTAACGATCGAAGGGCGAGAGGCCTTCTAGTCAGTCCCCCAGCTGTGTTTTCCTCCTAGAGAGCCGCTAGTGGATTCGACGCCGCTGGGTATCTGCTATCTGCTCCTCGTTGCGTAAGACGATTTTCCCTCCTCTCAGGTGCCACAGAAAACGTCTCTGCTGACCAAACCCAGAAGACGTTCACTGTTTGAGCAGTTGAAAGTGGACGAAGAACTCCGTCAAGATGTCCATCAGATTTCTCAAGGACCTGTGGAGTTTCCGCAGCACGGTCATCATCATCCTTGTGCCTCTGATCTTCGCCCCACTGGCGCTGGACCCTGACAAGGTCGGACCTTTCATAATGCGAAGTTCACTACAGTACCTATCTACCGTACTACTACCGAAGTACCGTAATCCAGTAAGCCTTCCTCCAGACCTTCGCCTTCGTCAGCATGATACGTAGAAGTTGATGAAGGGCTTAAGGTACAGTATGTAGTACTGTACTTAGTGGCGTATGCACAACAGCCGTAAGTAGGCGTCGCACTCCGCACCGCAACATTAGTTGACACGACTTCGATGTCCCATTCAGCGCATTCGGACCATCTACGTGATCTGCGTCATGGGTCTCTACTGGATGTGCGAGGTGATGCCGCTGGCCATCACCGCCCTCCTGCCCATCATCATGCTTCCCATGCTGGGCGTCATTCAGTGCAAGGTCATCGCCAAGGAATATCTGCCCGTGAGTCATCAAGAAGCTCTCTCCTCTTTCTTCCTCGCTCGATTGGGAATGGGTTAGGCGAATCAGCTGACGCAAGCCCTGCAAGGGCGAAAGAGAGCGTGGGCGGCAGCTCATCAGACGGCGTTGGGTTTTTATTGCCGCCGGAATACGAAATGTGCGTCCGCTTTTGGGCGTACGACGGGAGAGTGTACCTATGTACGTGTGGCTCGCCGCGTTGCCGGTGGTTGTAGCGTAAACGGCGGGGGGGGGGGGGGGAGTGGCTACCACCAAAATCACTGCGGCATATTCAAGATTCAAGAGTGCTTTCACAACTGTTCAGGACATCAGCTTCCTCTTCATTGGCGGCCTGGTCATCGCTGCCGCAGTGGAGAAATGCCATCTGCACAAGCGAATCGCCCTGCGCGTCTTGACGCTCGTCGGCTCAAGACCTCGACTGTGAGCGCACCCGGCACGTTTTACAACGGTTGTCTGTTGCGTGTTGACTCCCGCACATTTTCAGGATCATGCTCGGATTTATGTGCGTCACGGCTTTCCTCAGGTGCAAGCAGTTGGAAGTTGTGGTAGCCAGGGTCCTTCACATTTCGCCGTATGGTTGCAGCATGTGGATCAGCAACACTGCGACCACGGCCATGATGGTGCCCATCGCCCAGTCTGTGGTCATCGAATTGGTCCGAAGCAAGCTGAGCGGCAGCGCCGACGGAGACCAGGACGGCGACGCCGCCGCCCTCGTCGAGGTCGGCGGCAACAACAACCCGGGACAAGAGGCGCCTTCGGGAGACAAGGCGGCCGAAGCCGGGTGAGCCTTGTGTTTCTCTTCTTGTGTTTCTAGTGTTTCTAGTTCGCGAGCGCCTCTCCCCCTCCTCCCCGCTCTCTCAGCGCCTCGCTTGGAATCGTCCTAACGCGCTGATCCCGTTCGGTTCGAACGACAAGTTGCCATATGTGCGTCCTCAGCAGTCAAACAAAAGTGCTCTCGCGAACGCAGCTCATCTTTGGACCTTTTGCCCATTTGCGTCACTGAGCGGAGCAGTAAGACGAGCAGCGGCCGCGGCATCCATTTATCTTGCTTCTTTGCGCCTTCTCCTGCAGTACACTTCCAGTTGCACCCACGACAGCTGTTACATATGTCGCGCGCCTTCTCGCTTAGAGCGCAGAACGGCAGTGGGCCCAGCGCCAACTACAGTAACCCACGATCAGAAGCAGCGGAAGAAAGGATACGGTAAACATGACGTTGTTGGACAGGGTAGATGTTAGTGAAGCAACGAAGGAATACTGACGGTGGTTGCTTGTAGCTAGCCATCGCGCTTTGCGAATCAGTGGGTTTTCGCGTCGTGTAGCAGCGCACTGTAAGTCATGGCCATTTCCACACAAAAGGTACACATCATGTTCCCTTCGTCAGGGAGCGTCGCAAGAAGGCGGAGGAGGATGAGGAGGCTCTGGACTTCGACAAGCTGGGCGAGACGGAGAAGCTGATGGCCAAGGGCCTGCTCATCTCCATCTGCTTCGCCGCCAACATCGGCGGCACCGGCACCATCACGGGCACGCCGCCCAACCTGGTCATGGTCCAGCAGCTGGACGTGTAAGCGCTTAAGTCCTAAATACCGCAGGAATACTTAGGAGAAACTTTGAGCTTTCGTCAAAAGTTGAGCTCCGGCAGTGGAAAGCAGAATTGGTTGACAATTCTCTCGCCATTCCTCTTTCTACTCCGTTGTACAGTCCATCAGCCACCAATATGCGCGCCTGTTCTGCGCAACGTTCGCCTTCTTTCAAGAGGCACACGGGCTGTTCGTCCGCTTGCAGCGTGTTCACGAACAAGACGTCGGACAAGTCTCCCGACTCTGGGATCACCTACCTGTCCTGGATGGTCTTCGCCATTCCCCTGACGCTGATCACCCTGCTGCTCTGCTGGGCCATCCTCGTCTTCTGCTACATGCGCAAACCCAGTCCCCCCGACGAGCGCGTCAACGAGATGATGCAGCGCAAGTACCGCGCCCTGCCCTCCCTCAGGTGGCCAAGTTGAATGTAATACCTACATCACAATCACATACAATCTGAGTTCTGACGTCAGCACACCTGTGCTCGTCGATTTCCAGCTTTGCGGAACTGTCGGTCCTGCTCTGCTTCATGATGCTGCTGGCCCTCTGGATCCTGCGACGACCCGTCAAGGGCTACGGCTTTGGAACGCTGTTTGAGAAAGGGTCAGTCGAAATCCTCGACGTGACGATTACAGTACGTACGCCACGATTATGTTCCCATACCGTCTGTGCGTCTCGTCCTCCAGCTGCTACTCGGACGCCACAAGCGCCATTCTGATCACCGTGCTGCTGTTCATGCTCCCCAGCGAGGTGCCCGACTTCCTCTGCTGCCCCTGGCGAAGTGAGTGAACGAGTGCAAAGCACGGCACTTGCACTGATGTGTGACGTGACCTCTTGTCAAACACCAACACGTTTTCAGACAAGAACCAGCCGCCCAAGGTGCGTGGCGCCCTGATGGACTGGGCCACGATGCAGCACAAATTCCCCTGGAGCGTGGTCCTGCTGCTGGGCGGCGGCTTCGCCCTGGCCAAGGGAGTCAGCGTAAGCGGCCGGCTCTTCATATCGTCTCCAAGTGGCGCACGATGGTTTCACTCCACTTGTGTGCTGTTGCAGAGCTCGGGCCTGTCGGCCATGGTGGGCGAGCAGTTGTCGAATCTGGCCGGCCTCCCTCTGTTCGTGATCCAGTTGATCTGCGTGGTCGTCACCATGGGCATCACCAACATCTGCTCCAACACCGTCACCGCCAACATCTTCGTGCCCATCGTCGGCGCTCTGGTGAGAGATACATAATTTGCAGAGGTACCGTAAACGCTATCATAGGCCTCCCCCCTCTAATACGCCCCCACTCTGCACAGGCGGCCCGACTGGAGATCAACCCGTTGCAACTGATGTTGCCGGTGACGCTGGCCTGCTCCTACGCATTCACGCTGCCCGTGGCCACACCACCCAACGCCATCGTCTTCGCCTCGGGAATGATCAAAGTCGTCGACCTGGTACGACGTTTGGTGTTTGTTTTCAAATCTTGATATTTCCTCGAATCTAAATATAGAAACAGCTGTAGTAGATTGATAACTTGTGTTCTATTAAATTAAATAAAATTTAATTAATTAAACTATTAAATTAAATTGAATTAAATTGAATTAAATTGATATTAAATTAAATTAATTAAAATTTATTAAATTAGATTAACATACTATTAAATTTAATTTTTCTACTAAATTAAAATTTTTTAAATTAAATTAAATTAAGCTAAGTTGAATTAAGCTAAATTGAATTGAATTAAATTAAATTAAGTGAAATAAAATTGAATAAAATTGAATAAAATTGAATAAAATTGAATTAAATTAAATTAAATTAAATTAAATTAAATTAAATTAAATTAAATTAAATTAAATTAAATTAAATTAAATTAAATTAAATTAAATTAAATTAAATTAAATTAAATTAAATTAAATTAAATTAAATTAAATTAGATTAAAGTAAACTAAATTCAATTAAATTACATTAAATTAGATTAAAGTAAACTAAATTAAATTAAATTAAATTAAATTAAATTATATTATTTATTAAATTAAATTTAATTAAATTTAATTAATTATATTAAATTAATTTTAGATAGGTTTAAATTACTTAACTTAGCCAAGAATTTTATCCGATCACCTTGAATTGGAAAAAAGCAGTCTCGTCTTCAGTTGCAAATAAAATTTGAACTACTAGAGGAACTCCATATCCTACGGAAATGGCCAAACCTACCAGCAAACTGTGGGAGCCCATCCTATTGCAGTTGATTTCCGGCCTGCTGGTGACGGTGATGTCGGCCGCCTGCATCGTGGCCTACATGGTGCTCTACGCCCAGCACGTGCTGGACATGGACTATCCCATGTGGGCCCTCAACGCCCTCTCGCCACAGGACGCCTACGCCATCGGACAGAAGCACTTCCCCAGCCACTACCCCCCTACCGTCGCCCCATCCACCACCACCACAACCTTCAACGTCACCGTCTGACCCCGACGCGTCTACCTTCGAACCAAACGAACAGTGGCTCCTTGTTCTAAAACAAACACTACCATTATAAAAGTTCGCTCCGTTTCCTTCTCCAATATTTGGCTAGGAGTCGCGCGTAGCTAGCAACTGGCAGGGTCTATCGAGTTACCGTAGTCCTGGTGATCTGTTGTCGCGCCTTCTCCCCTTTCGATTCGTCCCCCTTTGTTTGACGAGAGCACCCGGAAGTTTCAGAAACTCCGGCCTTACGTAGTGCGCAGACTTCATGGCTACAAGCCGCGCTCAGTTTCCTTCTTTCGACCGGTGTCGGCGGTCGCCGCTCTTTCTCGAACGTACGATTTCTACCTGTTTGGCGTTTGTTGTTCCGTACGCTGTTTCTGTCAGGAGGTTCGGTCAACCCGGTTTCTGTTAAGCGTCGAGTTGTCGGTATCGTAACTTCTACCACATATAAGCAGGCCATCCGACCTGTGTTACCTTGTGCAAGCTACAGTAGCACAGGCGTCCTAGTCTAATAGAACTCGAGCGCCGGATTCCAGAGTGCCGTAGAGAGGAGACGCAATATTGCTTGCCGTTCGTTCGTTGACTTCGTCTCTGGCTGGTACCTTCGCACCGGTGGATGAAATGTGGTCAGCTCGCGAGTACACGTGCCATAATCATAGCGAGTAGCCCTTTGTAGCTCGGTGACAGTGTCGTTTCTCGATAGCGTCGTCTGCGCAGAATATTGTAGGTAATTCGTGGCTTACCATAGACAGTGACTTTTCTCTCTCGTTATTTGGTTGGCATTTATGTTCGTCGTCCGCAGAGCATTTGCCGTAACAGTTGTTGTTTCTGATGCCGACTACTGAGGAACGGTAGGCAGATTTGAAATGGTAGTCGATTCGTATCGGTACCTCTGCTGTGCGCTCTAGAATTCTTGCTATTAGAGAGCTTGTTTCCGCAGAGTGTTTGGCCGGAAGGTCAGATCTGTCTCGTTAGTTTCTTCGTTTGCCCTGTCGGTTTGCTCGTGCGTGCCGTTGATACATCTCTCGTTTACCACAACGTTTCTTTCTCTCTTTCCTTCTTTGTCAGTCGAGCAATTGTTGACGTAATCGTGACGAATGGGGGATTCAGTATCATCAACGCGAATTCATCCAAATGCACATACCAACACAACAATCGATAAATAACTCTAAAGCTTCCATTCGCTGTATCTACACTACAGTACGTAATACACAGCAGGTAGTACAGAGGCGACAACTCGAGACGAGCACTGGTCAAGCTCAAGCGACCAGTCCGTAAGTAGCTCTCTTCAGACGCTCGTCGAAGTCCGACTGCTGTCGCTTCCAGAGCTCGAAGCCGTGCTCGCGTTCCCAGCAGATGAACTGCAGTCGGCAGGGCAGCTTCTCCTGCATCACCGAGTGGTGGGTGACCAGTGACTGCACCGACGGGAAGGACTTTGGACAGCCCTGCAATGGGTTTACTGGAGTGGTAAATTGGTTCCAGGCATTTGTACTGTTCTTTACTGTTCACTTCACTTCAGTATGCCTCACTTTATGCTATTTCATTTTACTTTGTGTTGATTTTCATGTTGTTATTTTTTGTTGTCGCTTTAGTCAGTTCAGTGTTGGTTGCAATTTTCTCGCTTGTCCAGTTGATTTCACTTTGTTGTATTTCATGTAGCACGTCTGTATATTATTCAAATCACTCCGCTAATTTGTTTGCCGATTTTAAAGCAATATGAGTGGTAAAACTATCCCTTTCAATCAATTTGAACTTCATTATCCATACACCCACCTTTAGATAGAAGCCGGTGCAGGAGCGCATGATGAGGTAGTGGGAGACGAGGTTGGCGTTGTGCGTCTTGGGTACGCGCACGCTCAGCGCCAGACAGCACGGATGACTGCTGGAATTGCGCACCACAAAGGCGCCTTCGGGCAGCGCCTTCAGCACCGAGTAGACCACGTCTCTGGAACAACCGCTTAAAAATTATATTAAAACAAAATATATTAAATTACGTTAAATTAAATTAAATTAAATTAAATCGAATCGAATCGAATCGAATCGAATCGAATCGAATCGAATCGAATCGAATCGAATCGAATCGAATCGAATCGAATCGAATTAAATTAAATTAAATTAAATTAAATTAAATTAAATTAAATTAAATTAAATTAAATTAAATTAAATTAAATTAAATTAAATTAAATTAAATTAAATTAAATTAAATAAAATATAAATTAAATTACATTAAATTAAATTAAATAAATTAAATAAAATTGAATCAAACTAAATAAAATTAAACTAAATAAAATTGAATTAAATAAAATTAAATCAAATTAATAAATTAAATTAAATATAAATTAAATAACATAAAATTAAATTAAATTAAATTAAATTAAATTAAATAACATAAAATTAAATTAAATTAAATTAAATTAAATTAAATTAAATTAAATATTAAATTAAATTAAATTAAATTAAATTAAATTAAATTAAATTAAATTAAATTAAATTAAATTAAATTAAATTAAATTAAATTAAATTAAATTAAATTAAATATAAATTAAATAACATAAAATTAAATTAAATTAAATTAAATTAAATATAAATTAAATAACATAAAATTAAATTAAATTAAATTAAATTAAATTAAATTAAATTAAATTAAATTAAATTAAATTAAATTAAATTAAATTAAATTAAATTTAATGAAATTAAATTAGATTAAATTAAATTAAATTAAAACTAAGTTAGATTAAACTAAATTAAATTAAATTAAATTAAGTTAAATTAAATTAAATTAAATTAAATTAAATTAAATTAGAATTAAATTAAATTAAATTAAATTAAATTAAATCGGAATCGAATCGAATTCGAATCGAATCGAATCAAATGAATTGAATTAAATTAAATTAAATTAAATTAAATTAAATTAAATTAAATTAAATTAAATTAAATTAAATTAAATTAAATTAATTAAATTAAATTACATTAAATTAAATTAAATAAATTAAATAAAATTGAATTAAACTAAATAAAATTGAATTAAATAAAATTAAATCAAATTAAATTAAATTCAATTAAATTAAATTAAATTAAATTAAATTAAAATAAATTAAATTAAATTAAATTAAATTAAATATAAATTAAATAACATAAAATTAAATTAAATTAAATTAAATTAAATTAAATTAAATTAAATTAAATTAAACTAAATTAAATTAAATTAAATTAAATTAAATTAAATTAAATTAAATTAAATTAAATTAAATTAAATTAAATTAGATTAAACTAAATTAAATTAAATTAAATTAAATTAAATTAAATTAAATTAAATTAAATTAAATTAAATTAAATTAAATATTAAATTAAATTAAATTAAATTAAATTAATTTAATTATGAAATTAAATTAAATTAAATTAAATTAAATTAAATTAAATTAAATTAAATTAAATTAAATTAAATTAAATTAAATTAAATTAAATTAAATTAAATTAAATTAAATTAAACTAAATTAAATAAATTCAATTCAATTCAATTCAATTCAATTCAATTCAATTCAATTCAATTTTGAATTGAATTGAATTGAATTGAATTGGATTGAATTAAACTAAAATAAATTAGATTATTTCAATAATTTAATTTAATAAAAATAAATAAAATACAACATGGTACGTTTTTCCCACCTCTCAATGTTGCCGCAGTACCAGGGCACGGTTTCCAGCGTCTGGACCAGGTCGTCTGTTATTGGCAGCAGGTAATCGGGTCTGTAAGACAGATAGCATGACTGACGATTGCTGCTTTGACTGCATTGCATATCATTATCCTGTACCGACTATAGTACCTTAGCCCATTGTCTGGCGTTGGAACGAGGTTGGCGACCGAGTGGCAGCGTTCGTTGCAGCCGGTCGAAGGTGCGATGTCGCGATGGGCGCCAACCGGCTGGTTGGTTTCACTGCGTCGCATCAAGCCGGCAGTTGGTCTGTCCGGAAGGCGGTTCATGGTCGCCGATTGTATGGCCGTCTCCAGATTCCCAGATCGGCGCAGCAGCTGATCGCGCTTCCTCGACTGCGCGGAGGAAGCCTTCTGGAAAGCAGACGGGCACTTCGTCTCCGTTCAACGTCTCCAGTTGCGAATACAAAGAAAACATTGAAGTTGCTTCACTCCTACCGATTTCTGCGGTGTGTACTGTCGTTTCCCGTTGTCCGTCGGTTGCTCAATCGCGAGTTGAGCCTTGGCGTTCTCCTTGTTCGAGTCCTCGTCAGACGACGCCGTGGAAGTCTGGGACTTGCTCTTAAATCTGTCAGTGAAGATGGCCGACAGCGGCCTTCGATGGCGCCGAAGCTTGCCGCCGGCTGCTGATGACGGCGCGCTTGGCGACATCACGGCGTCGTCCCCCAGGGCGTCGGACAGCGATTTGCCTTTGGCAGCGCTCACACTGGAAATGGAAGTTTTTGTGGGCGCCGTCGAGCAGTAAAACTATCTTCTTGTCGCCTCGAACCTGAAGAAGCGGCGGAAGAACAGGCGGCCTCTGGAGGTCTTCGTGTCCGCCGAAGCCCTCTGACGCGAGGAGTCGCGTCGTCGCCGTCGGAGGAGCTCCCTTTCGAGCGTGTCCTTTTCGAACTCGACGGCGGCGTCCTCGCTCTTCGAGGGCGAGATCTCCGTCTGCCTAGGCGGCACGACGATGTCGCCGGCGCCCAATCGGCCTCGACTGCCGATGGTGCCGGGACTCTGGTTGGGCAGGGTACGCCTTCCCCCGAGCGCCAGGGAAATCATCGACTTGGGTCGCCGACTGGGCCTGCGCAGCCGGGAAAGGGGCGCCGGCGGTCCGGGAATCGCAAAGCCCGACTGATCCACTCGCTTCTCCGGACGACCGGTGGTGGCGCCGCCGGCGGTCTGAGAAGAAGCAAAGAAACAGCGTCGACCAAACAATCAACGAAGTTCTACGCTCCGTTCTAGAGAGGCTAAACGAATGCAGTTCGGATGGGGACGGCGTCTTCTCGAAAGGCGCTTCCAGTTCTCTCATTCTCCTGCTTCTCTCTCGCCCTCTCTTGAGAACTGGCGAGCTTAGCGGCGCTGCGTTTGCCGAAAGGCCTTTCGCAAATGCCATGCGCCCGCTGTTCAACTCCACTGCCAAAGCCTTGAGAAGCGACAGACGGCGAAATTCCGCTGCCCAGTTTGTACCACGACGCGAAGAGGTAAACAACCGCCAACATTTAGCGCTCTCTAGTTCATGCAATTCTAAGCACCTCTCTTCCCGATGGCACCGTTCGATCAGGGAGAGTTGAACACTAACTCCAATGAACAACTGGGTAGTGCGGTTGTTTTGCACATAGTGCACAGGAGTACCTGCATGGACGAAGCCACTCTTCTCGGCGGAGGCGGCGGCGGCGCCTCACTGTCGGCTTCCGAAGCAGCGCTGTCGGCGGAGGTCGAAGTGGAGGGGCGGCAGGCGGGTTGGATGGAGCAATCCATAGGCGGAGTGGCCTTCTTCGCGAGATTGTAGTCTGACTGGTAGGGCCGTTGACAGCTGGTTCTCGGCCGCCTTCTTCTGTTCGGCAACTCGGGCGGAGGCTTGTCGGCGACGACCGATCCACTGGGCTTGTCCAAGGCCGAGCGAATCGCGTCCAGCTGAACACGGTGTGAAGCGTTGGCTAGCGTTGGCCGATTCTCGCCGGGAATTAGCCCAAATCCAGCCCGGTCCGGGGACGCGATCGTGAACTAATTGCGGGCCCACTCGCTATTCAAGAAATCGGATTACACTTCGCCGGCCGCGCCGACCACCCCTTGCGCCGCTCGGTTGGCCCAGAGCCATACAGATGAAGGCGCGCGCTTAGCTGCGTTCTCGATCGTAGAAAGCGCAACAGGGCAGCGCAGAACTACGCCGGTCAGTGTTGCACCAGGAAACGCCTGAAAATCACCGGCCGTACTTAACACATACATTATGAACGCCTGTCAGTACGCACGCAGACCCGTTGACCCCTCAAGCTGCCATCATAGGGAGGACTCCGACAGGGGGCGGCCCCATTCATGGGGAATATCTGTAATAATGAGACGGCAGTACCTGTAGGTACATGTGGACGCCTCCATTCATGGGGAATATCTGTTATAATCGAACGGCAGTACTTGTAGGTACATGTGCTACATGTTATTGTATTGTATTGTATTGTATTGTATTGTAGCTACATGTACTTTTGGACGCTACCCAGTACACACGTTCCCATTGCCCCACTTGTAACCCACCGCCTCCACGGGGCGAGGAGGGTGGCCATCAGCAGGGCCATGGGCCCCTCCCCTCGCTTATGGCGCCTGCCGTCCCTCTGGGGTGCGTGGCGGTCATAAGGGGTCATGCCACCACCCAGTACACACACGTCCCACCTTTGACCCCACTTATGAGCGCCTGCCGTCCCTGTCCGGCGCATGGCGACCCTTGAGTGGGCCGTGGGGGGTCACGCCACCCGGCTAAGGGCCGCCTCACGTCCATAGGGGGCGCAGAGGCGACCCTTTCATGGGCCATGGGGATGTTCTACTTATT
>JASAMZ010011374.1:0-30031 GCA_030248115.1 Linhomoeus sp. GSCO2_2
TTATGTTGTTCTTCGTTCAGTTACGTATTGCTCCAATACCAATTGCGGCGATACCCCACCAGATTGTCGACTAAATGTCTAGCGGCACTTCACTGTCCAGTGCACATTATCGCGCACACGCTCTCAAGTTTACACTGATGCCAACGTGATGCCACAGTTTTTAGACAAAGCTTGTTGCAAGTACTATTGCATAATACTATTGATACGACATCAAAATTTTGAATAAATTATGATTAATTATATTAATTTCACGATTCAGACCGTAGCGGGCCACCTCGTGTCTACAAGGGAACATTTTGAGAGAGCCTACAAGAGTTGCGTTGAGCAGGTAATGCACCAGAATTACTTGACCTTTAGCTACAGTAATTAAATTCAATTATGTATCTTTCAGGGAGAGAAGGTGCGCGCCATTTTGATCGTCAACCCGAGCAACCCAACTGGCAGTATATTTGACAAAGTTGCGCTTTTGGAAATATTGGAATTCGCCAAAGAGTGAGCACATTTGACATTCGAATAGTCATTCTAAGCACTCAACATCAAGTTGTTGGTGTTTATTTAGGAAGGAACTAGTGCCGATCATTAGCGAAATCTACGGCTTGTCTGTCTACTCTGAGACGACTCAGTTTGAGAGTATTATGAGTTACTACAAGACCCTTCCCGATCCAGACAACACCATTTGGATTTGGGGCACTAGCAAGGTAAAATGAGTGACAGAAGGGAAGAATTGCGGTTCTCTGGATATTCAGTTTCCTGATGAGTCATACGTAATTGTTGGTCATTGTACGTAACAATCCTGACAGAGACATTAGTTTGACATTTGTATGCAGGTATGACAAAGCTGTTTATGACCAAGGTGGACAAGTGAATGACTTGTTGCGCTTTGTCTTTATCGTCGGTTTTCAGGACTTCTGTCTCCCCGGAATTCGCTTCGGTGTGCTGCACTGCAGAAACGCGGAGTTGCACCAAACATTGGAGAGGTTTGCCTTAACCAGTGGCTTTATATCACCTGTGTACCTAATTTGAATCGCTTTCAGATACGAATTCCTGCAACCTGTCACGACCGTTGTCCAAAGGGCCGTGTGTCGACTGCTCTCCGACAGAGGTTGAGATTACTATGTGATTACTGTAATGAGAATACTCAAACTTGCTGAAATACCCTTCTCCTACTTTCACACAGACTGGCTAGACAACGTCTATCTTCCGGCTAACAGAAACCGTTTGAGAGAAGCCAGCGAAACCACTGTAAAGTGGTTCAATTAATTGGGAATCCCTCACTGCAAGGGGGAGAGCGCATTCTTTCTTTTCTGCGACTTGAGAAAGGTGAACGATCACTTGCGATAGATTTCGGACTTCAGCTTTTGTTAAACGCGTTGTGATATGATTGATATTTTAGGGATAAATATTTGCCAAGCGATACGTATGTGGGTGCTGCTTTTCGTTCAGTTCATGCTCTTTGGTTAGCGAGCCACTCCCAGCGGCTGGTGTCCGGGTGTCCCGTGCCCACGTACTTGCTCTGCAGATGCTCCAGTTGGGACAACACGTGGTAGCGCTCCATTTCTGCCCCTGCTCTGATGAGTGCAAATTGGGTGCAACAGTTCCACACTTCTCAAGCTTTCCAGGAGTGGAGGGTGGGAGTGAGACTCTGTAATGGGCTGGATTGAGCGATGAGAAATCACAAGCTGTCCCTTTTCAGTGGTTAACTAACTGGAGGGTGGGGGGGGGGGGTAGAATGGAAGACGAATTCATTGAATGTGTTGTCATGGCTGCCGACACTGTTCATTGACGTAGTTATCCGGCGACGTTTCGCCAGCCCTTCCGGCTGTCAGGCCAGGCTACCACCCTGAAACAACAAGCAGTCACGTAACAATTGGGATAACCAGCACTGGTCTGAGGAACAAATCCCAATTGTTCCGTCAACTCGCTTGCTTGTGTCAGGGTGGTAGCCTGGCCTGAAGAGGAGGGGCCCGGCGGAAGGGCTAGCAAAACGCGCCAAGTAACTATGTCAATGAACAGTGCTGGCCACCCCGTCGACGACACACGCAATGTCTCTCTATTTTAGCGCAAATATCGGCTGCGCTTGGATTAAAGGAAGCCAATGAATGCACGAACGCACCCCATTCTCATTCACGCATACAACTTGTGTCGTAGTCATCGCAAATTTCCGGTATAGTGACGCGTTCCCACACACCGACTGGTCAAACACGCAATCGCCACTGGGTTCAACGGTCTATTCGGCCCAAAGCAACGACAGAGCGTTGGGAGAGCGCGAAGAGAGACGGAGAAGAACGTGAGCATACGTACACACGGGAACGCACGAACTGTACGCAGTGCTAGTCGAAACGAACTCGAGTCTACGCAAGTGCCTTCCAATATACATTGTTTGCGTAAAGATTGACGCAATAGGTAAAAGCTGCGTCTCCAAAATAGAATCCGATCATTCTAGACAAGCTTCCACTCTAGTGAGTCAGTCAGAATGGTCGCTGCTAATAGTAGGCTCGCGTAAACACCGTTGCACTTCGTTGCACTTCGCCGAACACTTGACGCAATTGTCGCTAACCCAATTCACTCCACTTTCGGCCTGACGCAAGGCAAGTGGGTACCTGCCTACATTCCTGTCGGTGGGAGCTTTGTGCGCCTTCCGTTCCGCCTCAGCTCATCGATCAAGTGTGCGCCAAAGCGCGACTTCAAGTGATTGATTAGTGGGTGGGTTTCCGGTGTCACATTGTTACCTGCTCACTAAACCGCACTCCAGCCCCCTCACAGCGTGGGCACCAGGCGGTTATAGAGTGCGCCGTTGGATTGCTATAATCACTTTGTCGAGGCTGTTGCGCCCGCAGACCCAGAAAGGTTGTCAAGAAACTTAATTTCAACAGATTGGATACCTCATGGTAAGTCCGTCGCACTGTGCACGTCGTCGTCGTCGTCGTCGTCGTCGTCGTCGTCGTCGTCGTCGTCGTCGTCGTCGTCGTCGTCGTCGTCGTCGTCGTCGTCGTCGTCGTCGTCGTCGTCGTCGTCGTCGTCGTCGTCGTCGCCGTCGTCGTCGTCGCCGTCGTCGTCGTCGCCGTCGTTGTCGTCGTCGTCGTCGCCGTCGTCGTCGTCGTCGTCGTTGCTCCGCTACCGTCTGCTTCTTCAGCCTTGCCATCGTTTGTGTCTGCTTGTCCTCTTGTCCCTATGCTTCTGCCAGTGGGTGACACTGACAGTCGCCTTGCCGCTGCTGGACTTGAAGGGCTTGGATGGAGATACAGAAATGGATCCCATGGACGGCCTCTACGCAAGGCGACCAGCCTTGTGGAAGCGGAACCAGCAACCGACTGAGAAGCGACGAAGCCAGTTCGGAGGTATCACCAGCACTTCGCAATTGTCAGCTGTCTCAATTTGGATTGGATTTCGAAAAGACAATTTTCGACAACTTACAATGTACAGTAGCTACATTCATCTACCCTACGTGCGAGGTTACCTAAAAGGCAGAAACTCCTGCAGGCTGGCTGAATAGTCACGGCAGGCGGCGCTACTTGCTGGCGGCACCCATCAGCATGCGCCAAGGTTACTACATCAGCTGAAGAAGACAGTGAAGCAACTATAGACCAAAAACTGTCAAAGAAAGTAGCAAACTTGTAGAGCTCGATCTACATTGCGATCTCATTTTATGCAGAATATGCGGAGTACCTAGGCTGTGATTGAAGCGCCGAATACCGGTCCGTTGTTGTTGACCGAAAACAATTTTTGGCACTCCTCCCCTCCAAAAGGGAGGAGTGCTATAGTGATGGTGCGGATTCTGTGTAAATTCAAACGCTCATAAGTCGGGCTAGAGTTGGCCGATCGGGGCGACTTTTTTTTTATTCGATAGGTCTCTGGATTGCGCAGTGTGCATCGAAGGTCTCGACTTCCGTCCGGGACCCGATTTTTGGCAAGTTGCCAAAAACCCGGTTTTTCGGCCTCCGACAAACTTTGGACGCTTGGAATAGTGTTCTGGTAGAACGGAGGGAGACGAGCTTTGGCCCGAATATGTAAAAGGCATTAGGCTATCTGATGGTAGGGGCGCCGTCGGGCTGGGTCCGGGCCTGCCCTGGCTGGGTAGCAAAAACCGGGTTTTTCGACCCCAAAATAGGGTGTGCGGCCTGGATTGTAGCTGCTCTATTTTAAAACGAATATGATCTATTTTCTCGTAAGAAAGAGGGCCCATATAGTAGATTTCCGGCTGAGGTTTAGAAATCCGATCAGATGTAGCCCAGGACGGGAAATTCGGCCCAAATTTGGGTCCCGGGTTTCCGGGTAAAAATTCGGCCAGGCGTAACTTTTGACAGGATATCGTTTTCGAGATGGGACGAAGGCCATTCGATAGCGCTCGGCGAGCTCTACAACTTTGTAGTAGATCGCCTTTTTTGAAACTGGCAAATTTCAGGTGAAAATGTGAAAAAATCGATTTTTGGGTCAAAAATCAAAAGTTCTACCTTTCCCATTTTTAGCTCTGCTAATGATTTTCGACGATATTTGCACAGTTTTTCAGGCTTGTAAATGGCTTCACTGTGGCAGATTTTCAGCTTTCGGCGGTCGCAATTTTTTGGGCGAAATTTCAATTTTTTTCAACAAATTTTCGGTGTTTCGGTGCAAAGTGGTGTCAGTTGAGATATTTCGGTATCAGTTGGACTTTCACATGATAGAGCATCAAAAGATACGTTGTTATTGTTATAAGCACTTATTTCGTCCGACGCGTATTTTGGCGGGAAATTTGAATTCAAAATATTGGCTGCCGGATTTGTCCTGGGTACCTACCGTGTAAGTACTCGATTCCGGCTTTTCGGGGATGCTGATCACGAATTTGACGTTGTCTTTTCATTTTGAGATGTGTGGCACCATTTTTGAAGAATTTGCTTGCCACCATACATTCCTTCAAGTGGAAAACCTGCCACCTGGTTGTGTCAGTCCAGCTGAAGCTAGGTGTGTTGTATGTCAAATGTGGGGTATTTGAGGGTCACAATTCCGAATTTGCTATTAATTTTGCGATCAGAATGGGCACTAAGCCTCACTGACACGTCTCGTTGATCAATGCGCAGCATGATTCAACTCCCAAAATTCTTCTGAAAGAGGGGAGGAGTGCCCCGTGGGGCTCTGCCCCCGTCTACTAGTCTTGTTAATGTGTTGCTCCAGACGTACTGCACTTAGACAAAACACACGGATGTCGATGTTTTCTTTTGCCTATTGGAACGCACGATGTTTTCTTTTGCCTATTGGATTCCCACCCAGCGATGCACCAATGACCGCCGAGCAATTTCACGATTCTCCATTCGTGCAGAATGCAGTCTGACCGAATTAGGTTCTCATGGCGGTATAAATTGTGCACCTTAGCCGAACAGTGTTCCTATTTCTGTCAAAGACAGTGCATATTGTCGCCTACGCCCCAACCACCCATTGAAGCGCCGAAGCGTGGCACCCCAATTGATTGATTAATCGCTCTGGCTTCTCTCTCTGGACTAAACATGAGGGAAGCCTTTCATCTATGCCTCGTTCGTTCACTCCTGCAAATTGGCTTACTGCATCTGCCGGCGGAAGTCGCAGGACGCATAACAGGCCTTGGCCGTCACGTTAAAATGGTTGGTCGTCGACGTCGTCGTCGTCGTCGTCGTCGCCGTCGTCGTCGTCGTCGTCGTCATCGTCGCCGTCGTCGTCGTCGCCGTCGTCGTCGTCGTCGTCGTCGCCGTCGTCGTCGTCGTCGTCGTCGTCGTCGTCGTCGTCGTCGTCGTCGTCGTCGTCGTCGTCGTCGTCGTCGTCGTCGTCGTCGTCGCTGCCGTTGGCGCACTCCTCAACTCGAACTTTCCATTCAGAGCGTCCGTGTTTTGTTCGCGTTCGCGTTCGCGTTCGCGCTAATCTGCGTCCACCGATCACATACCGCCGCCCTACCGGTCGAGTCCGGCAGCCACCACGACGACGTCAGCCGACCGGCGAACAAGAGGGAGGCTCGCTTCGGCTATCGACTGAACGAGTCGCCATACCCCGCCCCATGGCTGTGGAAGCGACAAGATGGCTCCGCTGCTGGAGCGAGTAAACGTCGAGCGGCCCTGACAGGTACAATGAATAAGCTCACGTCACAATTAGGCTTACCCACCGTAAATTCTCCAATTAGCCTGCACATTTCCCCAACTCTGACAACAAGCTTACAAGACAAAGACACGGTCAGGAGGGGGTTCATTGGAGGATTTACGGTCCACTGCTGCATGTAGATGAAACGCTACATTAGATTTTAAAGATTCTCAGGCGCTACTTGTACAGTAATTTAGGCCTGGTGAACGTGGGCGGCCGACGTCGCTACTTGCTCGGCGCCCCCTTCAACATGCGCTACGGCTTCTACCCGAAGTAAGCGCTGTAGTGGGAAAAGAAACGACAATCACGCGGCTGCACAGACTTGCAAACGTGATGTTGTGATGTCTACATTGTTATTCCCCATCTCATCTCTAATTGCGCTTGCGTGAACCGGCAGAACCAGACGGCTTGAATGAGCGAATGCGAAATGTCAAAATACGGTAGAAACGAATCGACAAAGTACAGTAGGTAATTGCGTGCGCCAACCGGACAATCTGGTTACAAACAAACAAAGGATCGACCGTTTCAATGCATCTTCTGTGAAATGGTACGTAGGTGCAGTGCGTGGTACACACTCCTTGGAACCTAAATTGAATCTATGTGCATGCGTAGAATAAGCGTCACCCGGTTTTGCCCCAAGGTTCTTCATTAGGGGTTAATAGGGAATTGGTTTGGCTCTGACCGGGCTTTGCCGGCAACGGAATCTAAGGGGGGGGGGGGGATATGGTAACTCAATTTCCCCCGCGACTTGCTGTAATCTCCTCAGGACACGGCAGAATTTCTTAGTTACGCATCTTACGGGCAAGCGTGCACCTACACGTGCATACGAGTGGCTCATTTTGATTTTCCAATGTGCAACTCATTCGAGCGACCAAAGTGACAGAGTGCCGCGGCTGCTGCACTCTACAGGTGTTGGAAACGGTAATGGCCATATTCCGCAATCCTGTGAAGATAGTGTGCCGTGGACTTTAAATCGGTAAATGCATTTCAACTCATTCCATTCCATCTGGTAAAAGACTAGCTAGGAGTAACACAGCAGAGTGGGCGTCTTCTCTCTAAACAAAGAGATACGGTATCACACCGAACCTAAGACGATTGGAAACGCGTTGGTTGATCAAGGAGGCAGGTGATTCGCGGTAACATTACCGAGTTAATAACTTGCTTTACTGCTGGGTGGCCCGAACTACCTGACACTTTGACCAAACGCCAAGATCATATTGCTGAACTGCATCCCAATTATCCCAGACCTGGGAATGCTAAATCACAAGAATCCTACGTTGGAAGACTGCTTTCTGAAACCGCAAGCGAGATGTCAAGCCTAGTACGCAACGCGACGTCGGCTGTCGTGAAATATCGGTACGGCGCGGGCTACAGGGAGCAGGGAAGCGCCCTCACACTGGTCGACGGCCTGATTCTGACTACGATACCCGTCCACAGGTGGTCATCGTCGCCGGTTGGTTGCCGTTGCCAGTCTTGCTTCCGGTTTGATTACTGCACTTTGTGCTGCACTGTGACCGCTCGTCGAGTAAAACTTTGAACTTTGAGCGGAATGTGCATCCGCAAAGGCAGGCAAATTCACCTGGAAATGTATAATTGGGCTCTTGGTGGTCAACCAGGGACGCTATCTCCCTCGAGAGGCAATAAGCACACGACCTCGTAACAAGTAGCGGCACCCAAGTCACCAAGGCCGCTAGTAGCCTCGCAGGTGCTTCTGCAGGTGAATTGGCCAACCGAATCGCCAAGGCACTACACATTTCCCGAGCGGTCAATCCCGCAAGAACGCACCAAAGTGTCAGGAATCCTTTTGGCACAATGTCAAGCAACGTGAGCGCTGCCTCAGCAGTGTCGAAGTACCGCTACAGCGCCGAGAAGGTCGACTACTACACGTGGAAGTACGCGGGCTTCGCGGCGCAGGGAGGCGCCTTGACTCTAGTCAACGGCCTGATTCTGACCACCATCCTTGCCCACAGAA
The DNA here is from genome assembly GCA_030248115.1 of Linhomoeus sp. GSCO2_2. NCBI lineage: Eukaryota > Metazoa > Nematoda > Chromadorea > Monhysterida > Linhomoeidae > Linhomoeus > Linhomoeus sp. GSCO2_2. The sequence goes on from JASAMZ010011374.1 coordinate 8,051, forward strand.
AGCTGCGTAATCGACCGGAGATGGTCATCGTCGCTGGTGGGTGCTAGAAGCAGTTGCAAGGTGCCAATCCATGTTTTGCATTGGCGGAATCACAAGGGCGCAAGTTTATCGCAAAGTTCACAGTGGGAACATCAGCTTGTACGTATGACATGAGCTTGGATGTGAAAGCCTACATTATTCTGGAAATGAGACCACTTTTCATATCCCCAAAGATGTCTGGAAGGGTAACACACTGTGCACATGACCCACTGGGAGGGGACACATACAATTGCGCATGGCAAGTAACCGAATCAATGCGAATCGTGGCGCAGGCCTGGCCACAGTGGACACGATCACCGGTCTGGGAGCCTTCACGAGCGGCGTTGGTCGCCTTCTGACCCTCCACGTGTTCAACCCCCGACTCTATCCCTTCTGGACCAAGCGCCAATGTCTGAGGGTGCCCTGGGTCTGGCTCTTCGTCCTCAAGCCGCACATCAACGGCCTCATGCTCACTGTGGTGTCGCTGGAGCGTCTCACGGCCGTGGCCTTCCCACTCTGGTATCACAAGCGGGGTCTCAGGTGCGCAGAGGTCGCTTCCCAACAAATAGCCAATGGCACAAATGTGCAGTCTTGAAGTCCACTGAGGCGTTTGCCTAGTGTTGGACCAGAGCTGAAGCCCTGAAGCGCTACGGCGTCATGCTGAGCGAGCTACAGATGAGGATTACTGACTGAATTGCATGCCTATTCAGGACCGCTCTCTATTGGGTGGCGCTGCCCTTTGTCCACGCCATACTGCCCGTTTCATACACCATCTACCTCGTTTACACCTATGGCGGCAAAACGAGACACAACCCCTTCTGCTGGAGCAGCGTCTTCAACCGCTTCTTTCGCTACTACAACGTCAGCGATCCGATCTTCGCTTCACTCTCAGTGGTCCTCTATGGCGTCACTATGGTCGCCTTGCTGCTCCACAAGAGACCTTCAGGGCTTCAAGGGGAAAGCCTGGAGCGCCACCACAAGTTTCAGAGGAAGTTCACCATGACCATGGGAATCGCCGCCCTCTGCACACTGGCTTTTGAGGTGAATGTGCCGTGTCTTTCGAAACTCCAGCCCCCCTCCCCCCTCCACAGCACGCTGTGTACCGAAGTACTACTTGCGCACATGGTAGTCTATTGCTTTAACACCTCGGATGCAAAAATTCAGCGTCATATCTCAACCCATACGAATCACCCATCTCAACTCATGCGGGCGCAATACGTAAAATCGATCGCGGTTTCTTGGCTTCCTCCTGGAGACCACCGCCACGGTGATGAAGAGCGCCGTCACCAGAAGCATGACTGACAACCCAACTTTGATTGTTCAATGCGCAAGATTGGTGCAAGCTACGAAAGTGGTTCTTGCGTCACTTTGAAGCACCTATAGTGTTGCCTTTCAGCTGCAATTCATCCACCTGCAAAGAGCGTCCTACGCGCGACCGCAGCTGCCCAAGCGTGACGCGGTCGTCAAATTTGACCGATCTTGCGTTTGCGCCCGCAGTTGCGCATGGGTTGAGATAGGGCGGTGAATTTTTGCATCCGAGGTGGGAAGACAATAGACTGCCATGTGTGCAAGTATGACTGCGGTAGCTTTTACACAGCGTGCTGTGGATGGGGGGCCTGGAGTTTTGGAAGACCCGGTACATTGCAGTAAAACTCCATGTATAGTGAGCTTTGTCACTTCGTTGTAGGTGTTTCCGCGCTACTTGAACATAATCGAGGTCGAGTTTGGATTTATGGTGGTCAACAAGGTGGAATGGACCGCCGTACCAGTAGTGGGAGCCTTTCTCTACTTCGTCAGAAGATATCAGTACCTCATTCGGAACATCAACCCTTTCCTCAACATCTTCATCTACACCCTGCGCGTGCCGCCGGTGCGAAAATTCCTTGAATGTATATCTCTGTACGAAGCACAGTAGTACTGTAGTTCTCCGGGCGTTATCCGCAGACGGGATGCCGAGGATTAACCGAACTGGCATATTGTGACCTTAAATTCCCAATACTATAGAGAACATCTGACGGTTTGTCTCCTTCGCCAACTGGGTGCAAGTTTCAAATACCAAATCAGTACAAAGGATAGGCGATCTACACGCCATAAACAAAGTTTAATCAATGTCAGGTGCGTCGCGGTCTCCACTGCCTGTTGACCTGTCGCCATCTCACGGACAACATCCTGGAGTACGGCGTGGACGGCTGGAAGCGCAAACAGAACGAGATGAAGCAGTTGGCAATGAAGAATAAGAGGAAGACACTGGCCCATGTCATCTTGGTCAAGGAGGCCGGCGACACCACTGAGCAGCGCAACAGCCGAATGCGAAGTCGATCGATGCCCACCGGAAACCCAGGAATAAATACTGTTTAGAACATGTGGAGTCCGGTGAACCGTCCTTGTCTGTCTACAGTATGACTCGTAGTGAAGCACCTCACTCGTCTACAGTATGTCTTATCTACAGTATGACTGGTACTGTCTATCGGACCTGGCGGGCTACAGTACCTTCTTTCTACTGTATACCCGTACACAATGTATACCGTATTCTGTCTATATTCTGTTTTGCACGTAGCGTAGCTTGGCTGTGCAGGATTAGCCTCGTGTTGTTTCCACACTTTGCTACGGCTACCTCACCACTCACTGTCAATCGCGTTGTTTGTGTCTAGCCCATACAAAGTCACCTCTACCTCTTGGTCAAACGTGGTGGTGCCACTTCACTTCTCAATTGTTAGGGTGTGTATCGCGAGTACTGCCTGTGCATAGAATACCAAATGTACACTAGATGGACGTCGATTATTGACAAATTCGTTGCGACTCTGGTACAAATTAATCGCACTCAGCAGGTGCAACGATTCTTGAAGGTCGCGATTGAATCGAAGGTTCTGCCCACGTCTGTGGGAGTTCCTCTTTGAAGTTGAATGACCACGCGATAGCTTCGGTAGCCGGGCAACCAAGGATTCCAGATGTAGCAACCTGAAGTTATCATTATCACTATTCACCTGACATAAGGTAATTTTGGAAAACAGAATTTAAAGGACGGAGCTACTGTACCTGTCGGTGCGGCTCGCGTCATAGTTGCAGGTGAGGAACAGTTGCCGCCGAGCTCGTTGTTGCACAAATGGGCTGTCAATTCTTGCACAGAACCGCTCAACGCGTAGGTGAACCCGATGCACTGAGAGCTGTAGAGACGGCCCAGTTCGAAGGACTTATTGGGTCGTTTTCGGAACCTTGCAGCTACAACACCGGATTACAATTACCTAGGACTAGGAAGTGCATGACGACGACGACGACGACGACGACGACGACGACGACGACGACGACGACGACGACGACGACGACGACGCCGCCGCCGACGACGACGACGACGACGCCGCCGCCGACGACGCCGCCGCCGACGACGACGACGACGACGACGACGACGAGGACGACGACGACGACGACGACGACGACGACGACGACGACGACGACGACGACGACGACGACGACGACGACGACGACGACGACGACGACGACGACGACGACGACGACGACGACGACGACGACGACGACGACGACGACGACGACGACGACGACGACGACGACGACGACGACGACGACGACGACGACGACGACGACGACGACGACGACGACGACGACGACGACGACGACGACGACGACGACGACGACGACGACGACGACGACGACGACGACGACGACGACGACGACGACGACGACGACGACGACGACGACGACGACGACGACGACGACGACGACGACGACGACGACGACGACGACGACGACGACGACGACGACGACGACGACGACGACGACGACGACGACGACGACGACGACGACGACGACGACGACGACGACGACGACGACGACGACGACGACGACGACGACGACGACGACGACGACGACGACGACGACGACGACGACGACGACGACGACGACGACGACGACGACGACGACGACGACGACGACGACGACGACGACAACGACGACGACGACGACGACGACGACGACGACGACGACGACGACGACGACGACGACGACGACGACGACGACGACGACGACGACGACGACGACGACGACGACGACGACGACGACGACGACGACGACGACGACGACGACGACGACGACGACGACGACGACGACGACGACGACGACGACGACGACGACGACGACGACGACGACGACGACGACGACGACGACGACGCCCTGCTGGGCCACCTCGGCTTGTGCGGCGCATCACGCAGGTTCGAACGCAAGAGGTGTAAAGGTTGAAATGGTTCACTCCTTTGTTGCAACCACCGGAGAACTCGAACAATCTGCATCGATTCCAGTGTGGGTCGTAGTACCACCTGTAGACGGACGGCATTAAGCCGCACCCGCGGAACACCGGTTGGTGACACTTGGTTGATGTCGCGACACTGCACTGCAGAGTGGTTACGAACAGGAACAACAGCGGGATCTGCAGCCGAACTTGGGAATTTCCGTGCATCTTACAAATTGTCGAAGCGCAACTTCTTACCACTGAAACGAAGCGTCGCCAGGCGGCCATAACTTCTTGATGTGTGAAGCGAGCGAGTCTGTGTTTGCTTGACTTCCTACAGCGCTGTAATGGTCTAAGGCGATTGCTTGCTCGTAAACTCTCGCGTCTTAAGTGTAGACCTTCGGGAATGCCAGCAACATAAATGGGGCGCATGTTCTTGCGTGACTGTGGCATGCGTGCGCCCAGAGCAGAGAACACCTTCCATCATGAAATTAGACGTGTTTCTTCATCAGCATGCTCTGCGAGTAGCCGTGCAAAGAACAGCGTTTAAAACACGGGAGGCTATTAGCCGACGCACAAGCGTGTAATCGACGTGCAATTACAGTACTCTTCACACGAGTGAAAACTACCATAATAATGGAAGTATCAGAACCAGTATACTGGATTCTACGGTCGCATACGTCAGCTTGACACTCTACATGCAACCGCGAGACTACACACCTCCAAATCTCTTCACTTTCCTATCACTTTCCTCATGCACCATATTCACACGGCTCACTTCACACTCATTCATCCCAGCCAGACGAGGCAAGCGGCCTTCGTCCTAGGCGAGTAGACCTTGCAGTGTTGTCCCCAGGCCGCCCTTATAGTCCAGCCAAAGTTGTCTTCCGTACTGCAGAGCACCTCGACGTCGCCGCTGAAGAGACGCTCCACTTCCTTACGTATGCGCTTCGACAGACGCTCCACATCCCCGGCCTTGCCGCGGAAGTCCTCCATGGCCTGGAGAGAAGCCTGCACTTTACATGTCTGCAATTACTGACGCTGGATCTGCAGTGGCTTGGCAATAGCGAGACGACAGCGTTGCCAGCCCCGCGCCACGACTGGCATTTGTATGGGACCAAGCGTATGCACGCACTGTCCTTGCAATGGTTTCACAGGTGTACCTACATACATGCACTAAATGCTCGAATAAACCAACTCCTCGTTCTCATGAATGACCGACATACTTTCTACACTACAAGGAGAATGGTTAATTTAATTTAATGCAGTTCGCAAAACTTAGTCGCGCTCTCACTTACCACCAGAGCTGCTCCCTTCATCAGTGCCGAGCTACAGTCAGGCCCCACTCTTCTGTCGTTCCGCTGCACCCTGACCTTGACCCAGTCCGTCTCTTCAGCGAAGCATGCGAAAGCGACGTGAATCAGGGCGGCTGCCATCGAAAGGTAAGTCACGAGAGACATTGCTCATTTGTCGATGAATCCTAGCAAGGTGCGCAAGTACACGTTTGGTTGTGACTGAAGATCGCTCGTTGCTCGGCGAAAACGCGCTCTGGCGCAGAGCCCATTCATTAGATTTCGCAGGTGCGACGACAAGGACGTCTCGTGAATGACACCTTTCGAACAAGGATGTAGGTACGTTGACGCAACAGTCTATCAAACAACCCTCCGAATGCCAGAATTGCCTCGTGTCTCTAACGGCGCATGCACATTTGTGCCCTTGAATCAGTTCTGGAAATTCATTCCAAGAGCTTGACAACAAGTCGCGATGCAACCAGAACTTCAGCACAACGCAATTCAAAAGTACACTGTTACATCTTTGATACCTCCTCCGATTCGATTCGAAACAGCATGTACTATCGTAATAAGCCCCCACTCCTACCCTGAGATGGTTGAGATGAAGTACATAGTAGTGATGTTACTTATTTGTCGGAATCGTTTATCAGTGAGCTCTTGAGACCGCTCGCTCGCTACGCTCACGAGTACCAGGATATGGCCATGATAAAAGTGGAAGTATTCGGAATACGATAATACCTGCAGCGGCACGTCTACAACAACAGATTATTTAGCCGCCGCCTTCGCGACCAATCTGAAGGGTCACGAGTCACGACGAAGGACGACAAGGGCGTCGGCTGCCACTGGGCCACTCTTCTCAGCCGCTGCCAGTTTCCCGAATTATTCACGGTGCTCAATCGCTTTGGCATAAAACAATGAAACACATTTCAGTGGCCTCTTTAGATGAGTCCGTCCATGAGCAGCGCTCTCTGGTCTGCCCTAACTGCGCGGTGTCCAACTGCGGGAGGGCATCTTGGACAACACCATTCGGCAGCTGGTGGAGCAGTGTCCCAGCCTGCGCCAGTTGTGCCTCTGCTTCTTTGTGCAAGGCTGTTGGACACATTTGCTGTGTCACACAGCACGTCATGAGCTTTCAGATCAGCGAGCGAGGTAGTGTCGTTTCTCGTTTTGGACCTTTGGGTTACTGTACTGTAGCGTGTGAGACTTATGTCCAGAGTTCAGAACACACCGAACAATACGCCCATTCATTGTCAACATCATGGCAGCGCGTCAGGAGTTGACGACTACCGCCGCTGCCGCCGTCAGTTCGTACGGAAGGCGTCGCTTGAGCGGAGTCCACTCGTCGGTGCGGGGATCCCAGCGTTCGATGGAGTCTAGTCGAACGGCAGTCGGCCACCCTCCATGCTCTTCGTAGAAAGTGCCGCCGAAAGCGTACAGGCTGCCGCGCACTTCCACCATCGGGAAGAAGGCCCTTCTCTCGTTCATGGAAGGAAAGGGGCGCCAGACGTTCGTGTCGACGTCGTAGCGTTCGCACGACCACTCGTACAGGGGGTGGGCGCCGCCTCCGCAGACGACGATGGAGCGGGAAAGCGCCGCGGAGGCCGCGTTGTGCCTTCTCGTGCTCATTTCGGCGTCCAGCTCGATCCAGGGCCCGCCCAGGACGGTGTCGTAGCGCAGAAGCGGGCTCCGGTCGCTCCTGCAGCCCTTGGTGCAGTTCCCACCGACCAGGTAGAGGTGGGGCTCGAGGTACACGCTGCTGTGGCCGTGCAGCTGGAAGCCGTCGAAGTCCAAGGGACTCCAGAGCTCTGCGTCGCTTTTGAGAGTCTCGCACTGGTCGCCGCTCACGAGACCGCCGCACAGGTAGACTGTGTCGCCTGAAGTTTTGGGACCGTGCGCTGTGAATGTGACGCAGTCTCAGGGTGTCGGTCGACCGACCCGCGAGGACGGCCGACGCGTAGCCTCCGTGGGTGACCAGAGTGCGAGGGCCGCTGACGACGGTGCCTTCTTTTGGGTCGAACAGCTCGGTGCTGTTGAAGGAGATCTTATTGTCGTGGTCGTCGTAGGACAGACCGGCCAGGGCCAGCACCCGCCCGTCTGGCAACGTGGCGGCGCTCAAGCCAAATCGCCGGCGCGTCAGCAGCGTCCGTCTCTGGATGCGGCCGTGGCCGTCGAGGTCGAACTGGAGAACGGCGGCGTCGTTCGCTGGATCGTCGCTGCTGCTGAGTCCTCCCAGGATAAAGACGGTGTCGCCTACGAAAGGGACCCTAGTCTGCAGTCGCACAACAGATGAAAGTGTTGATTTCGACGCACGAACACACTCCCAAACCGACCATTTGCGAGCCGCCATTGCCAGGGGTCCAGGACCAGTACAACCGAGACGGCAACGAGAAACAGAACACCCACAAGGGCTGAAGACAACATTACATTTCGTACAATGAAGTATATTTTTGTGAAGCGAAGCAAACGAGAAACGTTTGTAAGTGAGGTGAATACAGCCCCACCGTAATCCAGTCCAATGCGCTTCGAGTGGTGCCATCTCCAGCAAAGCGAATTTGGCGGGGTAGTATTTGGCTCGTCATTGGACGAGAACGAGAACGAGTTATTGCCACTTTCAGCAGACATGCTGACAGGAAGAGCGAATTGTTATTCTGACATCACCGCACTGGTGCTTGCAGCCAACCTGCTATGCCCGCGCCTTATCTTGTCCTTGGCGAGGCAATCGGCTTGTTCTCAGCCCCGTTCAAGCGGGATGGTGAGCAGAGATGCGAGCGTAACAAGGAGAGTTTGTCAAACACTGTACGCATAAGCAGTAGGCACTACGCCAACGTGGAGAGTGCGGCAACCAACAGAAGTGTGCTTGAGAGGGAGACGCCGGTTGGCGGGGTTAAGCACTGAAATTGGCACTAAAACTGGCTTCAATTGTGCGAACTGAAACCAATTTCTCTATGGCACTGATACTGAAACTGTTTGTGGAGTTTCAGTTGCAGTTTCCGTTTAAATATGGCTGACCAGTTTAGTCTCAGTTTCAGTTTCAGTATATCAATACGTTCAAGTCGTTCAGGGTGTCACGTACTTCACAGTTTCGTGTAACAGGCTCCATCTGTCGTTCGCAACGTCGTACATCTCGCAAGTTTTGTGGTAGACCGGAAAGAGGCCGCCGCCGCAGACGACGATGGCTGTCGAGCCATTCCAGCCAATCACCGAAGAGGCGGCGCTTCGTCTGTGCGTTGCCATACGCGCGCCCTGTAGCTCCGTCCACGACCCACTTCCAGAGACGTGGTAGCGAAGAATCGAGGAGGAACACGGTTGGTCATTCTTGGTGCAGTTGCCGCCGATTAGGTAGACGAAGGGCTCGACGTAGACGCAGCTGTGGCCGCGCATGTGGAAGCCGTCCAGGCTCAGATTCCTCCATCGCCCTTCGGCCACGGCGTCGAGCGTCTCGCACCGACCGCTGCTGCTGACGGCTCCTCCGCAGAGGAACACTCGGTTGCCTAGTGAAGCATGATCCAACGATCAATGAACGATCCTCATCTGGTAAGCGACCCATCTAGAGTGTGTTTGCAACAATAATCGACTCCCTCCAATAGGCGACCTCACTTTCCGTCGAAACCTGTCCCACACACCGTCCATTAGCTACTGTTCCTCCCAATATGGCACATCAAACTTCAACAATACGTTTGTAACGGCTTACTCGTCCAGGTTTCGATCGCCAAGACATCCAATCATTCATGCTGCACTGCAAAGATTCATGCTGAGGTGGCGGTTCAGGCTTACAGTGAATAACGAGCGACCCCCCCCCCCCCCCCCCCCCCCCCTTATAGAAGTGGTCGAAATGACGAAATGACAAGCGACCAGAGGTCACTTATTGGGCATGTTGCAGTATGTCAGAACCTCGCTGCGACTGTGCACTGTCACGACTCACCAGCCAGGCAGGCCGAGGCGTCGTCCCCGTGGGTGTAGAGCGTGTCCGGCCCTTGGCTGACGACCCCAGCGTCCAGGTCGACCCACTCGGTGCTCCTGTAACTGTTCTCCACACTGGCGGCAGGCCCTTCGTAAGAGAGACCGCCTACGACGAGGACTCGGCCGTCGGCCAGCCTCAACGCCGAGTGATACAGTCTCTTGACCAGCAGGAAGTCTCGCCTTTCTTTGACGTCCCGCGAGCCGGGAGCGAACCACAGCGCAGAGGACGTCTGGAACCGCTGGGTGCTGATGCCCCCCAGCAGGACGATTGGACCTGCGTCACGGACGTAATGTTTTGACACCAGAACACGACGGACCACAGAAAGAAACTAACCATTTATTGGCGACCGATTGGAAATAATTGTTAGCACCAGAGCCAACAGGAGCAAGAGCAGAGCTAGTGCTGCAAGCGCTGAAAGTACGCAAAAGGTTGTCTACCACACTGTTGGCGGTTTTAGATATGATTGGAAAACCGGCTCTCACGAAGCAAAACACGCAGTTTTTTGGAGATCAACTTCCTCAATCGTTGAAGGGAAGTGGCCTGCCCCGGTTCTGGGTCCTCAGTGTTGCTTGTGCCATCGCCGGTAGCGTCGTTGACCCTCCCATCGGCCAGCTCAGCATGGTGGCTGAAGGGAATTCGATATGACGAATGCCCATTCTATATGTACAAAACTATAGCTATTCTTGCCGACTTAGTTTGGACGTCGTCGCTGCCAGGTGGCATCCCGACGTTTGTCTCGGTGGACATGTCAGAGCACGTTGCACTGCTGTAGTCAGAAGTAGGGTCCTCCGAACGCTACAACGAAAGCAGAGAAGACATCAGGTTCTGACTAGCCGTTCCTTCCTGTTGCAGAAGAATTTGTGTGATCTGAATAGCACGGAATGTAGTCGTCAATGGCCGTAATGTCCTGTTGCATAATCTGTCCTGTGCAAGGTCTGTCCGTTGCAAGGTCTGTCCTGTTGTGAGCCAACGGCGATGGTCGCCTCGTGCGCGCGCCGCAACGTCCGTCCTGTTCATTGTCAAGGTCTGACCTGTTGCAAGGTCTCTCCTGTTGCAAGATCTATCCTGTTGCAAGGCCTGTCGTGTTGCAAGGTTTGTCCTGTTGCAAGGTCTCTCCTGTTGCAACATCTGTCCTGTAGTAAGATCTGCCCTGTTGCAAGATTTGTCCTGTTGCAATATCTGTCCTGTTGCAAGATTTGTCCTGTTGCAAAATCTGTCCGGTTGCAAGATCTGTCCTGTTGCAAGATTTGTCCCGTTGCAAAACCTGTCCTGTTGCAAGATCTGTCCTGTTGCAAGATCTGTCCTGTTGCTGCTGCAAAATCTGTCCTGTTGCAAGATCTGTCCTGTTGCTGCTGCAAAATCTGTCCTGTTGCAAGATCTGTCCTGTTGCAAGATTTGTCCTGTTGCAGGATTTGTCCTGTTGCAAAATCTGTCCTGTTGCAAGATTTGTCCTGTTGCAAGATCTGTCCTGTTGCAAGAATTGTCCTGTTGCAAGATCTGTCCTGTTGCAAGATCTGTCCTGTTGCAAGATCTGTCCTGTTGCAAGATCTGTCCTGTTGCAAGATCTGTCCTGTTGCAAGATCTGTCCTGTTGCAGGGTCTGTCCTGTTGCAAGATCTGTCCTGTTGCAGGGTCTGTCCTGTTGTAAGATCTGCCCCGTTGCAAGATGTGTCCTGTTGCACGATCTGCCCTGTTGCAAGATGTGTCCTGTTGCACGATCTGTCCTGTTGCAAGATGTGTCCTGTTGCAAGATCTGTCCTGTTGCAAGATCTGTCCTGTTGCAGGGTCTGTCCTGTTGCAAGATCTGTCCTGTTGCAGGGTCTGTCCTGTTGCAAGATCTGTCCCGTTGCAAGATCTGTCCTGTTGCAAGATCTGTCCTGTTGCACGATCTGTCCTGTTGCAAGATCTGTCCTGTTGCAAGGTCTGTCCTGTTGCAAAATGTGCCCTGTTGCAAGGTCTGTCCTGTTGCAAAATCTGCCCTGTTGCAAAATCTGTCCTGTTGCAAGATTTGTCCTGTTGCAAGATTTGTCCTGTTGCAAAATCTGTCCTGTTGCAAGGTCTGTCCTGTTGCACGATCTGTCCTGTTGCAGAAGGTCTGTCCTGTTGTAAGATCTGTCCTGTTGCAAGATCTGTCCTGTTGTTGCAAAATCTGTCCTGTTGCAAAATCTGTCCTGTTGCAAGATCTGCCTGTTGCAAAATCTTTGCAAAATCTGTCCTGTTGCAGAAGGTCTGTCCTGTTGCGAGCCAATGGCACTGGTCGCCTCGCGCGACCATCCTGTTGCAACGTCTGTACTGTTGCAAGGTTTGTTCTGTTGCAGAAAGTCTCTCCTGTTGCAAGCCAACGGCGCTGACTGCCTCGCGAACGCGCCGTACAAAGCGCCGCGCAAAACAAATGGTAGAGAGCCGCCAGATCCAATGCGAGCTAAGGGGAGCGAGCCTGATTGAGCGGCGACGGTGCCTTGCCGTACTGTTCAGGCGATGACTGCGTTGAGGCAGGCAGCAACAGGCGGCGCTGGCCGTGCAGCGATTGATTGCCGCCGCTGGCGTCCCGCTGGCGTCTAGGCGCGCGCGTGCTGAAGCGTCGCGTGGCGAAGTGCTAGCAAGGCAAACGCATGCTGAAGCGTCGCGTGGCGAAGTGCTAGGAAGGCAAGCGTTACGGTTCTGATATGTGCTGGAATCTATCGCTTGTCACGGTCACCCCCCCCCCCCCCCCCCCCCCCCTTCCCTCTCTTATATCTCCGCAGGCGGTTGGTGCTTACACGTAAATATGCTGATGACAATGTGCAATACAACCTACTACCATCCGCGTAATGGCAGGCGAAGCGTCCAAGGGTGCAGTGGAAGAGTCTGCCAGGCGTGTCCTCGAAGCAGAACCAGAAGTCCTCCACGAGTATGCCCCTCTCGGCCATCACGAAGAGCGTGTTGGCGTCGTAGGCGCTGAAGCGAGCCAGCTCCTCCTTCGAGGCCTCTTCTTCCTCATAGGCGTCGTCGTTGGCGAAGCCGCCGTCGGGCTTCTTGAAGAAGACGGAAGGTCTGCTGCTGCTGGAGCCGCCCTCCGATCTCGATGGGGCGCCGCCTCGCTCCAATGTCGCCGCTTCGACCGCCTCTGCCAGGGCCCCCGTCAGGCTCGGAGGGAGCGCGTAGCTGCGGCAGCGCTCGAGCGGCCGTACCAATAGGAACTTCGACTTTCGGCGGAGGCTGACATGGCGCGGGCAGTTGAGCGAGTGAAGCGCCTATCTGTCACAACATCCAAGTCCAAATGATATTCTTCCTGACTCTCATTCAAGACCCCTGTTCACATCTTCTGCAAAGGATCGGTAGGCTTCATTATGTTGTCTTTCGAGCTGTAACTGAAACGTCGCTAACCATGTCGCTTTCCTTTCATTTCAGTCGCTGACACTGAGCGAAGTAGTTCCTTCAGCTGTTGACGGTCCAGAATGGAAGTATCATCATCAGTTGTTCAAACCTGGGCTTGGTTGTTGAGACTCTACACAATTGGAAGCTAAGAAGTCTCTGTTGGGCACCCCATCTGATGGCACATATTTGTCTGAGCAAACCGTTCGCGAACCTCGCCGATACACAGTATTTCACGGCAAAACCTTAAAGCCGCCTCCCTTATCTTTCAGTCAGCGGCTGTGCAGTAGGTACGCATGAACCCAGTGTACTAAATGATTGAATGTGACAAGGAAACGTGTGTTTAGGCGCTAAGAACACGTACAATATAGCACGAACGACTAGACGATGGGTCACCCGTTGGTTGTTGGAGTGGGCGTTAGGTTTAGGCGTTGCGCTTCGAAGAGTGCAGTTCATTATTCTGGCGGAATGACTGGAAAGCTGTGATTAGTTCAGTGGTTTTCGTTGCAGCATTCTTCTTTAGTGACATCGCAATTAAAAATACAAAATTAAATTATACTAAATTATAACAAGCAGTGTGTGTAACAAGCTGTTTTAAAAAGTGGAGTTGTCTTATTAATATCCCATAAACCCGTGCTAGGACAAAAATGTCCCATGGATCAGGTACTGAAATTTGGGGTTTTCGCGATGCATCCTTCTCGACACGGTACTTATCTCATACTAAGACTTTAGTAGGGTACTCATCTAGTATCGATAATTATTTTCGCGTAATGAGTTTTTTCAGTACGCGATTTGAGACGTTTCCCATACTAAGTTTCAGTCAACCCGCGATCCGGCCTGGATTCCCGTAGTGAGATTTCTCAATACAGGATCACGTATATGAATCCCGTATCATCCTAATCTATTCCCGTATTATGATTTTCTTTACACGACCGGGCCTTCTCTATCAGCGACCAGTTCTAATTCGCGTACTAAGTTAATCTCTTTATCCGATCACACTGCATCGCTTACTTACTTTTCCGTTGTGTGAGATGTATTCTATCCAACTTATTAGGCTTTAAATGTGCAAATATTAATCTTATGTGGATTACGGTGCTTTCTAGTGTTTCTCACACTTTTCTATTCAAGTGTCAGCCATTTCGGCTGTGAAACGATTCAAAACAGCCGACGTGCAGGCTCACACCGCAAGCGCTACAGTAGTACGTTGACTTCTTGTTATCGTCGGCACATTTTTTGCAGACTCTTCTGCTGCCCTTTCGGGGCCAGTGGCCTAGCTCCCACTTGTATCTGACCCTCTTCAGCTCTTCGCCATTCAGCCTGACCCGCACGGGACACGCTCTGGGATTCTTCGCCAGGGTGGTCGACGAGGTGGTCAGCTCCAGCAGCTGCTGCACCATCAGTCCTTTGGCGGCGGAGTTCTTCAAGTTGGTTTTGTCCTGCTGTGCCAGAATGACGCAGTTGATGACTGAGCAGTCCAGCAGGAAGAACCATGCGGCTCCGAGGGGCCAACGGCATGTCTTGAAGTGTCGATGCTTGGGCTTAGGCTTAGTTTTAGGCTTAGGCTTAGGCTTGGGTAAAAGTCTTGGGCTTAGGCAACCCTAGGCTTCGGCTGAGCCGTCATCGTCGTCGTCGTCGTCGTCGTGGTCGTCATCACCGTCGTCATAGTCGCCGTCGAACGGAGATTTTTGCCAAGGTGATAGTAGTGTCACCGCGGCTTTAAAGGAACAACACAGGCGACGAAAGTGCTGCATAAGAACGCGGCCTAGTCCTTCGAGGTTTCTCCACACTCTTATGCATCTATTCCATGCAATAGATGTGCACTATCTATCTATGCCTTGACAGGGCAGCAGCGAGGGAGTCCCAGGTCGACGACCCAAAAGCCCCGGGACTCTTTTGGGGCGCTGAGAGTCCCAGGGCGTCGACCCGGGGCCAAATGTAGCACTGCCTCTAACCGGTACTGTATGGCTCATACAAAGCTCAATACAGGAATGAGACACCAGATTCTGCACTAAAAGATTTCCTTACGGTATGCATAGTCAAAAGAAAATCTTAGTACGCGATTTGGTGACGGGCCCGGCCGGTCGCCGACAGTCTAGGTCAATACGGGATGGATCTCTGAAAGAAAATGTTAGTACGGGATGATTCGCCAATTGAATAATCTTAGTACGCGAAAATGGACGCTTCCCGGGTGGACTTATCTTAGTATGCGATGCAATACTGTATCTTAGTACTTTCTATTTCAGACGTGCGTCAGCAGAGGTCGGCTATTGTGCGACTCGCCGTCTAATGGGCAGGATGCTGTCCCAAAGAGACAATGGCTCATCCGACTCATTTGACGGTCGCGTGCTATCTAATGGCGCTGTTGTGCAGCTTTTCTGTCATTCGGACTCTGGACAGCTCATTCGCGAGCCACCTTGTTTGTCAGTCCCAAGGTGCAAAAGTATTTATAACGTGCGATCTAACATATCATGGCCTGCGACGACCTGTTCTGTCTCCACCTGTCGCTTTCTCTTCTACTGGCAGTCGCCTCCATTCCATTCTATCTGGTCGTCATAGCGGCCATCGTCAGAGGCCGACTGAAGAAGAGCGACACGCTCTCCTCCTCCTTCTTCACCATCTGTCTGTCGACGGCCACTGCAGATCTGGTGGAGATCTGCGGCAATTGGATCTTCTACAGAATGAGAGATTGGGGATGGTTCTTCGAGTTTTACGATAGATTGGACCCTGTGAGTGATACGGTAGTTTGTAAGCGCCACTGTACTACAGTAGCCTGCGAGTGATACTCTACTACAGTACCCTTTGAGTGATACTGTAGTACAGTACCCTGTGAGTGATACTGTACTACAGTACTCGAGGCACAGAAGTCATAATACGCGATTGATTTGCAGGTCGCTGCCAAGTTCGGCGCCGCCCTCAGCTTCCCCACCGTCAGCGCCCAGATTCTGGGCGTGACCCTCATGACGCTGAATCGATTCACGGCTCTCGTCTTTCCCACGAGGCACAAACAGGTTTCGATTTGGTTTGATTATGGTTATTCATGAGACGCATTCTGATATCCACTGCATTTCATTCAGATCTGGAACAGCAAGACCGTCCTCTTTGCCCTGCTAATTCAGTGGGTTCCCAGCTTCATAGTCTACCCACAGTTGATCTACCCCAACTTCAACTACACGCGCCTCATGACGCCAGACTCCAAGTACCCAGTGGCCATCTTCAACATAACCCCTCCCATACAGCTGGCTTGGAAGGTCCACTTGATTGTGCTCGTGGCGGAGTCCCTTCTAATGGCCGTTCTGTACGTCGTGATGTTTACGGTAGCCATTAGGTCGAGTCGACACGCCACTGCCACAGGCATGTACACTAGCGGGACTACGACCGCTGGCTCGTGGCTGGAGTTGAAGTTGGCCCTTTATGGCCTGCTGTGTTTCGGTATCGTGTTGGTGGTGTTGTCCTATCTCGTCAGTTCGCTGTTCTTTCGCTACACATACCAGCTGCTGTACGTAGTGATAGACCTCACCTGTCTGGCCAATCCCTACATGCTGGTGTTGTGCAGCACCCCTGTGAGAACAGAGGTAGGCAAGTTGATTCGAGGAGGGTGACGAAGGTGTACCATTGGCTGACGTTGCAGTTCGCTAATAACTTCTACCTCAAGGTTGTCGTTTGTGACCACCTAATGCATGTACAGCAATCGTATCGCGATTAATGCCCTCTTTGTGCGTTCGAGACGACCTGGAATCAAAACACAGTACATTGTTACACATATTTCGCACCAAATATTTCGATATCGTTTGAAGTGACACTGTCGGCGTGCTGTATCGTTCGGTGACGCGACTTGCATATTTGCGCGATTGCCCCTCTTGTAGGTATTCAAATTCCCTGTTATAACGCGCTTGCTTTCACTCGGATCTGAAGAGGCGACGTTTGTGTGTACTAGGAACGCACACAACGACAACATTCGCAATGCGATCGAGAAGACAAGACAGCACTAC
Organism: Linhomoeus sp. GSCO2_2; assembly: GCA_030248115.1. NCBI lineage: Eukaryota > Metazoa > Nematoda > Chromadorea > Monhysterida > Linhomoeidae > Linhomoeus > Linhomoeus sp. GSCO2_2. Next base: position 24,904 of record JASAMZ010011374.1, read on the forward strand.
CCACGATCACTGGCGCTAGAGAGAACTGCGCAAATCCGGCATAACGTCTTTGACGATTCGGTTGCCCCAATTAAGAGCCAAAAGCAAGGAGACTCGACGGAAGCTTCGCGAAGTCTACAGTACGTACGGCGAACAGCGAATCGACAAAGGAAGCAAATTCTTGGGGTACAGTTGAATGGCCTAGTAGCGCGCGATCAGTACTGCAAGAAACTGCAACAGTGGCGGCGAGGAAGTGACACATAGCTCCGCGATTCAGTCGCTCTCACATCACCAAAGAACGGACTACATGACGGCCTTCATGAAAGCGGCCATTCCCACTCCATCCACCTGCAGGGCTTTCCACTCGTCGGTGGCGCTGATGCTGTCCAAATGCTGCTTCAAGAACCCGCCCAGGGCCTTCATCAGTGGCTTGCAGTCGGGGTGGAGCAAGGCCAACTTTGTCAACTGCACCACATTTCCCCCATCCAGGTAGTTTCCCAGCTGCTGGCCGCACCAGTCGCGCAGCACCGCCAACTCGTACCTGGAAGTTTGTCAGTGGTCTGCGGCAAGCCGATGACGAAACACTGACAAAACTTTCCAAATCCCACATGGCGGCGGCAGAGAACAGCTCCACGTTAGCGGCCTGAGCGCACCCAGGGGTCTTCCCAGTGTCGATGTGCTCGACCAAAAGGTGCAGGCTTTCTGGATTGATGCAGTCGATGACGATGACGCCCGTCTGCGTCTCCTTCATGTTGGCCTCCAGCATCTGGGAGAACACTCTGGAGCGCGCCTTCAGCACCTGCGAGTGGACCTGAAGAAAGCGGTCCAAGTCACGCAAACAAGTTCTACATATTTCCATTTATTGTAGCTTACGCAAGTGCTACAATTACACTTGCAGTTAGGTACGCAAGTTCCACACAATTCAAGCCAGCAGTTAGCTCCAGCAAGACAACCTTGATCATCGTCCCATCTCGCCCCTTGATCGTCACGTCGCTGCCTTCGGCACTGTTGAGCAGTCGCCCGAAACTTTCGGCGAGATCTCTGAGACTGTCAGCCGAAGAGACGAGCAGTTCTCTCGGCTCCGACGGATATTGGCGCGGTGACAAGACTACAGAATGCAATGGCGGTAGCGAGAGTTGCGCTACTCTGGCTCTGCCTCTGCACGCCATCACGGGGCTTTCGACTTCAACACTCAGATCAGCGGAAGGAACACCTCTCCCACTTTCGTCTTCTTCCGCCCCAATTAGCGTTCGCTGCGACTGCGAATGACAACAAACGCACGCGGCTTTGGTACGCTTCAACCCCCCGCGTGGTACGTTTCAACCCCCGCGAAAGCGTGGCGTTGAGGGGGGTGTCTTTCCGCTGTGGGGTGGGGTTAGTGCATGTGCCTACTCGCGTAGGCAGCGCAACAAGCTGTTTTAAAAAAGTTGAGTTGTTTTATTAATACAGAGTGGTTTGTGAGTGTTTTAAAGTGGAAGAGTAAAAGAGTGGATACTTTTTGGCACTCCGCCCCGACGAAGTCGGCAGAGAGCAGTGGGCATCCTGTAGGGAAGGTGTTTTTTGTGCCCCCTCATAACTTTCGCTAGGGTCAACCGATTTGGAAGCGGTTTTTTGCGTTCGATAGCCCTGGTGAATGCGCACGCTGGAAAGGAAGCGAGAAAATTCCGGTAATGGAACATCTTTTTGAAAATTCAAAAATTCAAATTTTTACTAAGTAAAAATCCGTTATCCCACTGCCATTTTGGCCACACCTTCTCAAAATTCACCATTTTTGGATATGTTGTAGCCCTTGGTGAGGCGGACTTGGGAAATCAAAAATTGGAAATTTTCGACGCGGCACGGCCAAGATACGGTAGATTCAAATTTTGAGAACCCGATTCCGGCCGTTCAAAAATCATATCTCGCGATTTACGGGGCCGATCGGGCTGAGATAAAATTTCCGGCCGTCGTCTAGATGCGATCTTTCATTTGGCACCGAAATTGCCGAAATCCATCAAGGGACTCGGGAGTCAACCGGTCACAAAGGGTTTCCACTCGGGACCAAATTTGGGAGTTTTGGGAATTGGCCGGTTTTTTCGCCGAAACGCGTGCTTCTACCGGGAAACGGACACCGCCAATCGATTCTACGCTAAAATCTGGTCCGGAAACATAAATTTTGGGTTTTCGAGCTACCGTAACCCGGCCGCATCGAATTTTTGAATCCCGGGCCGAAATTTTCAAAATCGAGTTCACAGTTGGTTCGGGGGTTTTCGGGGTCGGGGAGTTCGAATTTCGCGTTAGTTTTGCGATTACTGTTCACTTTCGACCCTTTTCGGATGGTTTAGGGTAGGTTTGTGGCAAAAATTGGAAATCCCGGGATAGTATTGAGGTGTAGCGCGGTGTAGCGGGACCGTCGAAACAAGTTCGGACCAATAGGTTTAGGGCCTTTTGACACCGGTTGTGTGCTTGCGAGCGCTCTTGGAGATGGCGAGCGCCATAATTGTTGGTTTGAAATGCCGCGGTGGTGTCGCTCTTCTGTGCTTAGCGAAGTCCGCCTCCTTGCCTGTTTCAGAAGCGCCATCTTTTAGCGCGCTTCTTTCCCGCTCGGTGCACAGATGCGTCCTTGTGCGCGCGGCTGACCATTTGCCAGCACATGGCCGTCGTTGTCGCGAGGAAATCGCCGCGCGTGTGTCCTTGAGCTGATACGCCACGTAGCACGTAATGAGCGAGCGTAGGTCAGACGCGTTTTGATTGGCCGTCGGAGTAGGCGTGGCCTAGTTGCTTGTTGTTCCTTGCACCACTCCTCCGCGGAACGCGGATTTAGTCTTAATCTGCCATCTTCTAGAAGTCTCTTGGAGGTACAGTTTGGAGATGCGGCTCAGTCGTTGTGTTTTGCTTTTGCGTAGTGTAGAAGCTTCTAGAAATAGCTGCGGCGCTTAGGCCTATCGGCAGCGGGGTCAAATTCGGGATTGTTGCGGCGAACTTAGTGTGTTCTGTGTGAAGTGATGATTGATCGCCTCCTTGCGAACTCGCCGCCGAATTCGCTTGTCGCTTGATAGCTTTGTGCGGCGCGCGCGCGCGTAGAATTGTTGTCACAGAGTGAGCGGCGGTTGTAATCGAGCATTCTACCCTTGTCCCCTTGTCTTTGGGTTTGGTTCGATGGGTGGGTTACTGTATCCATCGTATCGTTTGCCGCTGCCCTAGTAGTCGTTCATTCGTTCTGCGCATCATTCCGTATTAGTGGCTGGCGCGATATAGAAGAGCCGCCTTGCGATGGAGAAAGAATCGCACCGCACTGGCATGCGCAACACCATAGTTTAGGTTGAAAAACCCTCGGAGAGAACAATAGGCAGACGAATACGCATCAAAGAGGAAGGAAAATAATCAAAGGAGAACATCACGAGGGTTTCGGAACCTTTTGGGGCAGTTGGGCTTCCTGCGGCCCTTTTTTCGCCCGGCCTCAGCCGGGCGACACCCTAGGAGAGCTCGGCGTGCGTGCGTGCGTCCGTACGTCCGTCCGTACGTACGTAACGCTCCCAGATCTCGGCGTTGGAAAGTCGCAGAGCGGAGATCTTGGGCTCTACGGATAGGTCTCGACTCACTGATCATTCAGCTAAGAGGTTTCGAAATTCAAAAGTTTGAATTGCGCGCGCTACAATACCCCGAAGGTCAAAACGCAATACGGCTCTAACTCGCTCGTCTTACGTCGTAGAGCGCCGTGCGATAGGTCAACTAAAAGGTCTCGACGCGCTCTTTCATGCGGCTGCAAAAGTTTTGTCAATTACGCAAACACGCACCGCCGAAAACGCCATTCTCGACATTTTTACGCTAAAATCGTTCTAACTCGCTCAACTTGCGTCGTAGAGAGACAATCTCAAGGTCAGTGGATAGCTCTCGACTCGCTGATCATTTGTTCTCCCATTGGTCGAAACTCAAAAATTTGAATTTCGCGAGTTACAGTAACCCGAAGGTTTAAAACGCAAAACGGCTCTAACTCGTCTATCTTGCGTCGTAGAGAGGTGATCTTGAGCATCTTGGATAGCTCTGGACTCATTGATCATTTGTTCTCCCGTTGGTCAAAACTCAAAGTTTGAATTTCGCGAGTTACAGTAACCCAAAGGTCCGAAAACGCAAAACGGCTCTAACTCGCTCGTCTTACGTCGTAGAGCGGCGATCGGCACGTCAGGTGAAAGCTCTCGACGTGTTCTTTCATGCGGCAGCAACAATTTTAACATTGCGCAAACACGCACCACGGGAAACGCCATTCTCGAGATTCGAACACTAAAATCGCTCTAACTCGCTTGATTTGCGTCGTTGAGAGACGATCTCGAGCTCAGTGGATAGCTCACGACTCACGGATAATTTTTGCAAAACTTGCTCTGTCATATGTTTGGCAAAACTTTGACAAGTTTTTGTCACTTTTTTAAAAGCGTTGCTCAAAAGAGGGATTTTCTTGCTCTAAAAACCAAATCCCGGGCGATATCAATATTGCTAAGCAATACCCTCTTGCGAAGGGGGAGCTCGTGAAGCGGAGCAATACGGGCGATGAGCTCTCGCACTCTCTGCAGAAAGAACGAAACTCTATGCAATGTCAGTCAGAATACAAACTCAACTTTTTAATACCGGAGCTTGTTCCGCAAATTTGCATTGATTAGGCGTGATGAGCGGCGGCTCGTCACAGCGCATCGATCCAAAGAATACTTCCTAAAGAGATACAGGAAGCAAGTACAAGAAACATGTCAATCGAGAAGCAAGTATAACGAACATGCTATGCCAATCAGGCGGAGTGCCACGTTGACACTCGTGGAGTGTCACGTTTAACTAGTGTAAAGTATTTCGAAGCCTTTCCGATATAACGCGCGCCCGCCCGGAGTCCACTATTCATGCGTTACTTCTGGCACGCTCCTTTCTGAGGGGTTCTTGCAGGGCAACATTGGGATCGCCCGGGATTAATTTTTTAGCAGACAAAGTTGTTCGTAAGATAAGGGTTTAAAAAACAAAAGTATTTCTTTAGGAATGACCGTTCAACAACTGCCTCAACGTAAGCTTTCAAACCTTCGAACGAATGCCGCTCTACAACGTAAGACGAACGAGTTACAGGCGATTTGCTGTTTGAACCTTTGAGTTACTGTAGCTCGCCAAATTCAAACTTTCCAATCTCGACTTCTCA
>JASAMZ010011376.1:0-17917 GCA_030248115.1 Linhomoeus sp. GSCO2_2
ATGTCTTGTTTAGGATAATCTTATTTAATCTATCCCAATCCATTTTAGTTCAGTTATGTTAATTTGATTTCGGAGTTTGATTTAACCTTGCTCAAACTTGACCTTAATCTGGATATACCTCAGATCAACTTCATTTAGTCTAGTTTCAATGCGGTTTTAGTCTATTGCAATCTTAAATTAATTTGAAATTAATTGATTGAATCGAAGTTAAGAACATTCCAGTTTGGTTATATCTTGTAATAATAACAGTATTGCAAGAGTAATACATTATCATAATTTGTTTCAGTTTAATATACAACAATTTGTAATTTAATTCGAAGGGCCTTTTCTCCCTCCAGAAAGACAAGGAGGAGGGTCCCGACTGGGCCAAGAAGGGCGGACGCACAACCGACGAGGAATGAGCCGCGCCGAGTCGTCGAGAGACAGCGCTTCCTCCGACCCCGTCGCCGCTACATACCACCCCGCACTCTTGTTCTTCTTCTACCGTTTCGACCTCTTTCTCCCACACGCCACCTATCCACTGTTCTGGCACAGAGATTGTCTAGCTGCTTCCTCTCGTAGGATTCTTCCGACTCACCCGCCGCCCTCTAGAGTTCGCCTGGACGCCACATTTTACTCGTTTTACGCTTCTTGTGATGATGAAGATGCGTCTGTCCTTGTGCCGCTCGATACCATTCTTTGCTGGCCGATCGTTGCGCGTTCGCATACGGTACCTTTGGCAAACGACTGGTGGCGGTGACAGAATGTGCTTAACATAGGCCGCGCTTGCACTCTAACAGACCACGACTATGCCATTCTTCGGGCTCTTCCCTCTTCGTAACATGTATGACCCTTCGATCTTCCAATCTTTCGGAGAGTCGAATGCCTGGTGATAGAGAAGCTAGAAAGCGGTCGATTTGCAGACTGGAGAAGCTGGGCCAGATGAAGTCGCACAAGACGGACTTCAGGGCTCAGCTGAAGGAAGTCAACGTCGACAAATACGCCATCGAGGAGAAAGTGGTAGGAATTATGCGTACCCGGCGAAGCTAGAAGTATCTACGTAAAACCCGCTTCGAATAGCCTTCCGACATATGTAATTCGACAAGCTAAAATTTCGACTTGAAGTCGAATGTGTGTTCGTTGCGCTTTTACAGGAGGAGAAGCCGGAGTGGGCCGAGTGAGCAACGTCAGACCCGTCCACGCGTCAGAACACATTGTGACTACCTTTCGACAGTTACGACCGGTTTAATTAAGGCCGACCGCCGGTTAATCATAACGTTTCACGTCTTCTGAGGAACTGAGTTCAATTCTCAAATCTCAAATTCTGCACAATCACAATTGTATGGCGTGAAGTTGATCGTTGACTAACCGCCGGTCGGCAACTTCGCTAGTCATCGCACGTGTTCGCAGGTTCATCAAGAAACGTTTTAGAGTTCTAGAAAGTGCCAACATGAGGTAGTTCTGATGGATGCTTGTGGTGTGCGCGCTGTTTTATGGTCACAGTTTATCATCGCAATAAATTATTCGCCTTCACTCACCGCTACTGCTGCAGTCTCAGCTTCCAGTCGATCAAGCATCGAGGGTAACAAAAGGGCCGCTGGGTCTGTGGCCGAGTTATAAGGAGCATCCTTCCACTGCGACGGCGCCTGCGTTGCAGCGGCCCGCCCGTCTTTGTATGATGCCCGTTACAACGGTCACAAAGCTGGCGGACTCCAGTCTTGAAGGACCAAAACGAATGAAATCGGAGAGCGAACGCGTTACTCTAACGCGCGCCGACAATATTCCATATTTCACGTTTAGTGCGCCGTTTGGCCAGACCGTTAACTATAGTTGGCCAACTTCAACTAAGACAAGCGCCGGTCGCGCTGCACTGGCGTGTGTGTCGCGCGCGCCCGGCTAGCTAGCAAGCAAGCTTGGCCGCGCCGTCGGCTTAGCCTTCGCGTCGCGCAAGGTCTATTTGCTCGGGGAATTAGGCGGCGCGCCGGTAATTCTTCATCGTACTTCGTCCCGCGGCCGCACGCGAACGCACACGCCGACGTTCTGCTTGCCCCTCGTCGCGTTGCTAATGGAGAGAGTAAGTTCCTCTTTCGTTGGCTTATATTTCGGCGCCGCCGGCGGACGCTGACCGCTTGTCTGGAAGCTGTCCGTCTACGGACGCACGACCATTACCACAGCACAGAGGATATACACTTGTACATACATACATCTCTGTGCAAGTTGCCTGTAGTTCTATTACGGAGGCATAGTTGGACCTGGTTACAGAGAGCAGTCATCGTAAATGGCCAAATGCATAATCACACGATGTTCAGTCAATGTCGGCGCCCCCACCATCGGATAGCCCAATGTCTTTTACATATTCGGCCCAAAGCTCGTCTCGCTACGTTCTACCAGAACACTATTCTAAGCGTTCAAAGTTCATCGGAGGCCGAAAAACCGGGTTTTTGGCAACTTGCCAAAAATCGGGTCCCGGACGGAAGTCGAGACCTTCGATGCACACTGCGCAATCCAGAGACCTATCGAATAAAAAAAAATTCGCCCCGATCGGCCGAGTCTAGCCCGACTTATGAGCGTTCCAATTTACACAGAATCCGCACCATCACTATAGCACTCCTCCCTTTTGGAGGGGAGGAGTGCCAAAAATTTAAATTTTTGAAATTCGCGTTAACAGGGTCCCCAATCGTGACCCCATATGCTGCCCTCCCGCTAGGCCTAGCCAACGCAAAAGACCGTTTGCAAATCGGCCGCTTCACGTCCGAGCCGCGTTGTGTCCAAATTTCTGCAATCGCTCACAAATGCTATATACTTCACACTTTTGTGGAGAATAACAACAGGTTATCGTGTTAGTTACAAATGTCGCGAAATTTGAGCGCAAAGTGACCACGTTGATGCTCGGAATTAACAATTAGTGTATTTTCCAGGTTCGTCTGTCTGTATTTTCCCCGCCGTCTCGGATCTTTGTTGTCTCTGCCTTCTCGGTTTAAAAATCGCATCGGTCGAGACGTTTCAATAAAGCGTAGACCAAGACCCTATCGTAATCTCGCATATATCATCTATCATATAGCATCTATCATATAGCGTAAACAAACTCGCATATCTCGCATATCTCTCATATTTCGTCGAAAATGTCTCGTAATTTTGTGTCAAACTCGCGTATCTCGCATAATTACGCGACTTTGTCACGTAATTACGAGAGATTGTCGTCAAAATACGAGAGATATGCGAGATATGAGAGTCAATTATGCTATATTAGACATTGATTACGCTATATGCGACATTGATTACGCTATATGCGACATTGTATATGATAGATGGGAGACACATACGAGACATTTTGGCGCAACGTTCGACAACTTTTCATTCTCTCATATAGCATATAGCATCTAGCATATCGCATCTCAATTATGACTCTATTCGGCCGCCATAGTCAACGAGCCGTTTGTGACAAACGAGAATTCCTACAGACCGATTTAGGTAGACCTGGACGGTGTCTAGATTGTCTATTAGGCCGTCATGGCACAAAGCAACAGAAGAGGTCCCGCAATCGAGTCACTTCGAAAAGATGCTATAGTAAAGTAACAAACAAAATTCTTAAGAAACTCGAAGTTGTGGCAGAGAAGTAAGAGGCCGTCGAGCTGCCCGTGAAATGGTCGGCGACGACTTCAGCGGTATGAGCGACGCCGACTTCGCCCGAATGGCCTATTTTTCCTGGGCCGACAAGGAAGCCGCCCTCCTCAGCAGTGAGAGAAGAAATACACACCTGTTTGTCTGTCGCCCAGTCGCCCACAGACCATTTCCCTCTGCAGGCCGGATTTCCTCCCTTCGCAAAGAGCTGTCCCAGACGGAGTCGGCGGTGACGTCGGCGAGGCAGCGCCTGAGGGAGGCGGAGAAGGCCGGCGACGCCGAGGAGACGCTGAAGACGGCGACGGTTTGCAAGCTGGTCGAGTGGGCGCGCCGACTGCCGCTCGAGTCGGACGAGACCGACCGCGCCCTTGAGCAGGCGAGGCGCATCAACGGCGGCCACTTCTGGGGCCGCGACTTTGTCCAGAAAGTGCAGCGTTTCAAGAATCAGGCGAAGGCGTGTCCGCTTTCGCTGGTGTTTTAGGTCGCTGTCCAAACGCAGCTGCAACATCCCCGTGATCGCTTGCTTGCAGGCCGAACGCTGGGTCGAGAGCTCGGTGACCCGTCGGCTGATCGAGCGCCGGGAGAAGAACATCCAAACCCTTCTCGACTACAAGAGGCGCCGCCGACAGCTCCTCGAGGACCAGCAGCAGCCGTCGTCCTCGTCGACGCTGTTGACCTACAGCAGCTTCGTCAGCAGCCACCGCTCCACCGTGACGCCGACGACGACGGAGCGCTCTTCCTCCGGCTCTCTCACCGTCGTCGTCGACAAAGAAGACGCGACTGACTGACCCAATCATTATCAATTGCTCAGGCGACAGTGGAAGAGTGATCGATCGAAATGAGGTGCTTGTGCTCTACGGAGTGAGTGCCTGTCGTCTCGCTTGTGTAAATGAATCCTGCGAAAAGGAACTTTATCCATCCGCCACTGAGTTAGCTTCAGATGCACCCGTATATAGCTTCTAAATTGAAATAACAGTTACAGTAGTTAGGTAAGAATATTTCATTTTTACGCGCGTGGTTCAAACTCAGAGTAGTTTCGAACGTGCACACTGTCTGAGATTTGGCGCAAAATAGGCAACCAGAAGCTGCAAAAGAAAGAGATCAGTATTCTGGAGACCAGGTCAGTTTGAAGCGCTTTGGTGCAGCAGTCCTTTCGTTGGCAAACATGCCCGGGATCGTTGCGACGTTGTTAGACAATCCGTTGGCGTTTATCGACTCTGAATTCGGTTAGTTGCTTTGATTCGGTTCAGTCGTGAGTGATCGATCAACTGCGATAAAATGCATCGGTTCTTTAGAGAAGAAGCTTGGCGGAGCGCAAGCCGGCGGTGATGAAGCGCGCCTGAAAAACGCTCTGCTAGAAGTCTTGAATGCGGTTGCAGCGACGGATTCTTTGGACTACCCCGCGGCAGCCGAGGTGTATTCGCGCAGTTTATATTGCTCTTTGCGAAGGGAGGCAATCCGGCCTGTAGATGCCTCCAGCTCCCTTTCAATTGTTTCTTTGCGGCTCGTCGAATAGTTCAGTTTGTCGGGAATACACTGTGCACTGCAGCTGCAGCCGATATTCGCTTTGCAAAATTGTTAGTTTTCCATTCTTGTACCCTGCAGATCCCGCTGCTCGACCGCTCCAATCTGCGCTCGCTGTCGACGGGGAATCGTCTGGTGCGCTTCCGCTGCATGGTCCAGGACATGCGCGGACCGGAGTTCTTCGTGGGCGCCGTCGAGAGTCGGCACCGTCTCAAGCCGACGGTCAAGCGCCTGCACTGCGCCCTCTTCAGAGAGGCCCTGTCCTGCCCGGTGGGAGTGTGGCTGTCTGTTTCTCTATTTGGAGATCGCAAAGTGGCGCGAAAATTCACTGCGATTCGATCGAGTTTGTTTGGATAAACTTGGGTGACTCTTGAATGGGTACAACGGGGGATCTGAGAGTCCATCCAGTTTGTGGACGATTATTACACAGTACACACCAAAAGAAGTTGCTTTTTGCGCATTTTGTAGCCAATATTGGCTTGACGGCCGCCTGATCGTGTGCGGCGGTCGGTTGCATTCGCCACATAAGTTTCTCTCTTTCAGACCGACCATGAAATGCTGGCGAGCGACGGTTGCGGTGTGACCTTGGAACGTCACGTGTTCACGGCTGTGACCGTGCCGGCCTTGTGCGATTGGGCGCGCAACGCTCGCGCTGCCTCCACCGATGAAAGTTCCATGGACTGCGCCGACCCGAGTGGTACAACACCCTATGTTCCCAGTGGCGACGACGTTTTGGCCGTGCCCATCGCTGGGGAAGTGGAAACGACCGTCGTTTGCGCTCTGAAGGTATGCTTTGGTAGTATTGTGCTGAAAATGGCCATCGAGGTTGGGAATTTTTGCTCCCTTTTTGCGGTGACGGGAACACTGATCAATCGAACAGAAGTTGAAGTGCCTATCTAACAATTAGAGACGATTGTAAGACGAAAGAAGCGGAAAAAGAATGATACAAGCACGGAGTCAGAAAGCCTGCTGCGGCAAAGAGAAGCGACATCCCTGTGTGGTGCACGACGACGACCCGAAGCCGAAGAAGAAGGCGCCGACGTCGCCCGCGCAAGTGGAGCAGTCGTCGTGTCGTCATCAGCACAAGGACTGCTACTGTCCCGAGCGACTGTGGCTGCGCGCGCCGCCGGCCGACACGGAGATGGGACGTCGAGTGCGCGCCGTGCTGTCGTCTGCTCGCCGAGACGCCAGAGGCCTCCCGGCCGATTGGATGGACGAGTTGGCCCTCAAGCGACGCTGCTTCGTCGACTGCCACTGCAGACACTTTCTGTCCAAGCCGCCCAAGGACACCGTCGAAGTCGACCTGCGCAAAGCCGACAACCACTGCGACGACACAGACACTCGACTGAAGAAGAAGAAGAATCACGGGCCGTCTTCGCCGAAGGAACCGCCGCGAAGGCGCAGTCAGCAGTCGGCCGACGCAGCTGAACGTCACATCCACTTTCCGGCGAAGTCGAAGGCAGCCTGCTGCAGCAAGATCTGCGACATAGACCACGAGCGAGAGGACGAGTTGGCCCGACGACTGGTCGCTGCGCCGTCGGCCTCGGCCGTCACGACGCTCTCGGCAACGGATTTGCACGACGACGACTCGAGACGCCAGTGGGGCACCGCCGAGCTCCACTCGGTCGACGACGGCGCTGGAAGGATCGCCCGTCTCGACACCTACGGCGACGTCGAGACATTGCGCTACGTGGAAATGCCCGCTGAACTCGACGACGTCAACAGCGACTTCTCCTTCCTCTACCTGCATCAGGAGCAGCGAGGCAAGTGCCTCGTCCTGCGCGTCCCCAAGACGGCGCAGGCGCAGAAAAGAAACGACGGCGCGATCTACATGTGATGATCCGTGATTGACGACAGCGACACGCACATACCCACAGGGAAGCTCAGCTCCGTGCTAGTCTCGAACGTGTTCTTTGTGCGAAAGAGTCATTCTGTTCAGCGTTGCATAGTCAGTGTATGTAGGAGTCGACTGAGAGTGTATCTACTTTAGGTATACGGCCCATCAGCGGAGGAGCTCAAGTTGAACGATGAAATCGAAGTTGTTGGCGTGCTCTCTCTCACTGGAGTTGAGACGGGGGAGGCTGCTCCGGTTGACGAGTGCGTGTCTTTGACTTCTTATCAACGTGGGAAAGTGCAATATTTGCGATCGCAGTCTGGCGAAGTTATTGGAGAAGACGTTTGGTGTTTTCGGTAGCACATCGTCCTGTCGTTGCAGCGGTGCTGCGACCACCACAACTTCCACCGATGTTCCTGTGCTCCATTCGCTCCACTATCGGAAGCTCCAGCATCACAATCCCCTACTGATGGGCGCTACCCATCAAGGTACCGAGGCTTCAGTTGCCACTTGTGCAGCATTTATTAGTCCGCTTCTTGCCCCTGGTTTTGAACAGGTTTGAGTGAGAGCCGTCTAGAACTTGTGTAAACTTGGGAACCGCATTGGCTGTTGTTGTTGAGTTGCGACGACTCGATTCCAATTTCTAGATCGAACGGCCGTCGACTTCCCTCTCGTTCGCGAGCGGCTGCTGGGCCAGCTGTCGGCGCTGTTGAAGGGCGACCGGCTGGCGGCCGAGTTGGTCTTGTGCCACCTGCTCTCCTCTGTGTCAGTATGCGACTAGTGGTTGATGCAGTGACTCTCTCGTTTCAATTACTACCATCGAGTGAGGATGTTGCAGCGTCCACCGCGACCAGGTGGCCGTGGGCAAGTTCACCCTCAATATCTTCGGTTTCGGCTCTTCCGAAGACGCCAAGCGATTGTGCGACTTCCTGGCGACAATCGTACCCAAGGTAGAACACTTGTAGTACTGTGTGTCGCGCGTGCTATTAGGTTGTTGCAATGCAGGCGCACTACTTCCCTCTGTCGGTGGCCAAGTTGAACGAGTGTCGTCTGCTGCCCAAGAAGGACTACGCAAAGGAAGTGCTGGCGTCCGGCATGCTGCAGTTGACGGCCGGCACGGAGCTGCTTCTGGACGAGACGACGATGGAGCCGGGACAACTGCTCGAATTGGGTGGGTATAGTCGGAGTGATAGCCACTTTGCTGAGTCTTTGTTGTTAAGCTGACGGTAAACCCACTAACAGGCGTGCGCAACGTGGGCGCTCTGCGCGACCTGATCGCCGGCCACCGCGTCTTCTACGACTTCCAGTTCTACCAGACGGAGTTCCCGGCCGACGTCAACGTCCTGGTGCTCTCGGAAGGGAAGTCAATGCTGGGGGTGGGTGGTTGCGTGCTTGATGTTTGCCCCTCCTTTTCACTTGAGTAAGACATCGTCTTTACACAGCACAGGCCGACTACGCCGTCAAGCTGGAAGCAAGCTCGAACGCGTCGGCGCCGTCCTCCCCCCTCTCAGAAGAGGATCTCGACAGCTTCCGCGTGTACCTGACGCTGGCTCGATCGACGGATGTAGCGATTCCAGAGCAGACCCGGCGTCTGGTGGAAGAGGACTTCGTGCGCCGCCGTCGCGAGGACTCGACGCTCACCGGCGAGCATCTGAGCCAGCAGCTGGTCGTCGCCAAGTCAGTTGCATTCTTCTACACAATGCAGGACGTGTATTGGCTGCAGGAGGAAGGGGAGTGGAGCCAACTTTGGAACACTATGTACTAGATCTGGGACGGCATTCGTAACTCTTATTATGTTACATTTGGTGTTAGTTTCAGCTACTTAGTACGTATGAGGTCGTTACAAAACTTAGATTTTGTCAAGATACAGTAGGCTGGGTAACCTTAGTGAAAGCTATCACTAAAAGCTGAGCTTAGCTGCTGTAGTTTTATAACCCTAGGTCGCCTGGTATGGGTTTGGTAGGATCACGGTAGCGGAGTAGCCGCCCAGTTCCTGCTTCCTCCCAGGCTCCTGGCGTCCTCGTTTGGCGAGAAGCAGCTGGACGAACGCCGGTGGAATCGAGCGAAGGTAATCGCCGGCCTGATTGCGGCCAGGAAGTGATACGACGACGAAATTTGAAAAAAGCCGGGCTCCCGCTTCCTCGTTCGTTCAACTTCCGTGGTTTCTTTCCGGAACTTCCGTGGTAACTGGCGGAAGCGCGTTTCATTTGCGACTCTGGGTCCTGTGCCTCTGTCGTCCGAATCGAAATTTGATTTGACCCAGCTGGTTTTTTCGCCCATCCGACAGCGAAACGTCAATCAGCCGCTCGGCCGCCGGCGCGCCAGTTAGGCGAAAACTACTGGCGCACTTGCACACAGTTGGCTTCTCCCGGGGGGTAGAAGGAAGGGCGTAAAGTTTTTGTTTCTAAGTGCGCCACGCCGAAACGCTAGTGAAAGCTGGCGATTGATGCCCCGCTTTGTCCGCAAATGGAAGGACAGGCGGCACACTGCGAAACTTAGAAGGCCACCGACGCCAGACAAACTTCACTTCTCTCGCAATGAAGAAGAATGAAAGCTCACTGGAATGCTTTCTCCGACTGCAGAACAACACCGGCTACAACGACACAGTGGAAGAGCTGGTCGTCGGCGCCTACGAGTGGTGGCGCTGGCACGGCAATGACCTGGCCGTGAGCAAGAAGACCGGCGAGCGCATCGCGCGTCTCTACGCGTACACCTGGCTGAGTCCTCACAACATCTACTTCTCCTACATCCCATTGGTGTTGGTCTCCTTTGGCCTAGTCGGCGCCGTGCTGACGACCAGCGTTTACAGCCGCTGGCGCGTCCAGTCGATGGCCGCCCACCTGCTGTTCATCGCCTTCGCCGTGGACACCGTAACAGGTGTGCTGACGGCCGGATTCTTCATGGCCGGTCTGGTCTACAAGCAGCAGCTGCTGAACTCCTCTGCGGTCGTGTGGACCTACGGCTGCGCTTCTATGGGTCTGGCCAACGCCGGCATGCTGCTGGTCACCATGGTGTCTCTGGCAGCCTGCGCTTGGCAGAACCTCGCCGTGCTCAGAGGGGTCGGCGCCGTGCGCCCTCCCGAGAAGCGGGGAAAGGCGCTGGCGCTCCTACTGATACTCGCCTGTTCGGCCTTCTGCCTGGCTCGGTCGGCGGTGGAGGACTGCCTGGGCATGCAGGTCATCTACGACGAAGAGACCGACTTCCTGGTGATGAGGAGAAGCGAGTGGTACCACACAGCGGTCTACGGCGCCATCTCCTCTTCCAGGGGCGTGCTAGAGGCCACTTTGAAGGTACCGTAGCGTGTGAGCACTCTCACCATGTGCCCGTGGATTCGCATTCTGTCACTCTAGGGCGCGAACTGTCTGCTGACCGTCGCACTCGTGGGGCAACTGCTCTACGCGTCGTACGGCAGCGAAGGAAGCGCCAGCGTAGAGAACGGCGACAGCCAAGAGGCGCGACGTCAGCAGAAGGCGTTCCGGGTCCGACTGGCGCGCCAGCGGAGGAACAGCCTCATTCTGGTCGTCTACTGCGCCAGCCTGGCCCTGACCGACATCGCGCAGGCCTACGTGACCGTCGCCATCTCCTTCCCCGCGTTCACGAGCTACTGCGACCCAATCGAAGAGATCCTGTACTGCCGCAGGGTGATATGGAAGGCCAAGACCTTCACCTACGCCACCAACATCATGGACACGATGGCCGTCGGCTCCTATTTCCTGCCCGCCCTCTGCCTGGACAAGCACTTCCGACGCGCCGTCATGCGTCAGCTGGGCATGCTGCCGCAAGAGCACAGCGCGCAGTCGGAAGGGGAGGCGGCGGAGGCGACGACGACGAGCGCCAAAGCGCTCGACACAGTCGTGGCCGACAAGCGCTCGCCGAAATCGAACAACGAAGGCTTGCTGTGACGTCTGTGAAGCATATCAAGCATTACGAAGTCAGCTCGTCTCCTACGACTCTCTTCCTTCTCTAATACATCTTTGGGCATCGACGAACGAACTATATACGCGCCTAGAACCCAAAAGAAAGGCATACTGTAACCCAGGAGGAAGTCAAAACCGTGTCTAGGTGTGGCGGAGGCAGTGATACTTGCTGCAGTGCGGTGATCACAGCTCGTCCGCGTATGGAACACTTCCGACTCTGCCGACGGCGCCCAGGGACAACTTGCCGCCGAATGCCTTCTTGGCCGCCTGAGAAGGAATGAGATGGATTCTCCGTACACCAATAGCAGCTACCGCGTCGTTCTAATGCTTAGTCGCTCTTGGAATACAGTTCTGCTAAAGTACTGTGTGCCTGCTCGGCTACAAAAGCTACAACCAGCCAAGCCAACCCACAGCGGCCGATATTGTCGTTTTACAAGCAGAATCGGGGGGGGGGCCAATGACCCCCTCACACCCCACGAGGTGCCCAACGCACGCGTACCGCCTGAACGTCTTGAGCGGTGACGGCGTCGATGGCCTTGATGACGTCGGCGGGACTGTCGTTGGTGCCCGTAGCCAGCGCCTGCGCCGCCAGGTCGGACAGCAGACCCTGCCTCTCCTCCATGGAAAGGTAGACGTTCATCGTCGCCTGGTTCCTATAGGGTGGAAGCCATTGGATGTTCTCATTTTGAGAAGCTAGACGAGCACAAGAAGCGGACAAACAACACCGTAGACCACTGACTTGGCCCTCTTCAAGTCGGCCGCGTCGACGGAGGAAGCGAGCTGTCTGGCAGCTTTGACGGAGGCGCGAAGCATCTCGGCCAGTGGGGCGTTTCCGGGCGCCGACAGGTAGACGCCCACGAGGCCGACGTCGCTGTGCACGGCCGAGAAGCTAGAGACGACGAAGGGCTTGCCGCCCGACGCCTCCGTGGCCGCCTGCAATGGCGATGCGATGGCGATCGATCGGAGAATTGAAGTCGATACCGTTCCAATCCGTCCCTCTCACCACAGCGGCCTTTCCCAGACCGTTTCCATCCGAGTAGGTCATCTGGGGCCCGTTGCCCAGCAGACTGGCCAGCACCGCTTGAGTGGCCGCTCCCTTCTTGTCGTTCAGTCTGCGCGCGAACAAATGAGCCAATGACTCATAGAGCACTACACTCACCACACGCTGCTCATTTTAGCTACCCGCATCCTTCGCCGACGACGGCGACGTGCGTGAGGGCGCCGTTGACCTCCTGGCGGACGTCCCCGGATCGGTAGACGGCGGCGGGCGCTTTGGGCGCGGAGCCGGCGGCGACGGGCAAATAGTCGGTGGCGAAGGAGACCAGGTCGAGATGCTCGACGTTGACGCCCACCACGGCTGTCTCGCCGCTCAGCAGACGGGATCTCTACAATAGATCGATGCGTAAAGCAGGCGACTATACGGTTGTCTGATACCTGAAACCGCCCCGCAGGATACATACACTAACCCTCTATCTAACTCAAGGACTCCCTCCACTTGTCATGTACTCACAGCGAAGGCGGCCAGTTCGTCGGCGCTGAAGGTGCGCGGCTTGCCGTTGGAGACTCCCACCAGGGGGTTGCCCAGTCCTCCGGCGCGGAAGGCGGCGCTGTGCACGAGGTCGTAGAGTCGCCTGGGCTGGTCGGCCAGGTAGTCGTGCACGTCCATCGCCAGATGGTCGTCGCCGTCCGAGATCATCCACTTGGGACGCGAAGTCTCGCAGCTCGTCTCGCCCAACACATGCAGAGCCGTCTCCCTGCAGGAAAGAGGGGAAGGCCGGCGCTTCTCAGTTTTTGAAGCGACCGAATACAGCCTTTGGCAGAGAGGACGGACAGCAGGTACGACGTAAACAACTTGGGCACCTCAGGTTGGTTGTGACACGACTCAGCAAACTACCACTTTGGCCCCAGTAGGTGCAAAAATGAGTTTCTCACGCAGACACAAGGAATCAGCAATCAATTTGCAAGAAATGGTCAGGCAAGCGCATTGATTGTATTTCTTTCTACTGTTGCTGCAACCATTCTGTCGCTCACGCATCTGTCGAACGGTGGCGTCTTGCTGTCCGGGGCAACTCACGTGTAGTTCCTGAGCACGTCCATCTCGGCCAGCAGCAGGTCCTTGGTCAGTGTGGCCTGTAGGGCGCCGCCCACGAAGCCCACCTGGTGCATCATCTGCGTCTGGGACATGTCGGCGGAGCCCAGGCCCACGCAGTTGCGCAGACGGTGGGCCACCCCCAACTGGTGGAGGGGCTCGTGACGACTGCCCGCCCGGAAGGCCAGACCCACGCGCGAGACGGCGCCGTCGCAGTCGACGCTGGCCACAGTCACGCCGCTGCCCAACGGCGTCACCTGGGAAGTGGACGGGTTGGGCAGTTCGATGGACGAGATACATGGAGGACACGGTGTGTTACCGCGACCATCTCCTCTCGCTACAACAAACTGCACTGTAGCCGCCACCGCATGACATGGCACTGCGTTACCTTGACTTGAAGCTCGGGAGCGACGAATGTGGCCGTCGTTGCCTCCTGCTTGAACGCCGCAGCCGCAGCAGCTAAGCCCCTCCTTGCCTAAAACCTTGCAAGTCGCGCATGCGTCGCAGTCACACATGCAAGACGAGCACAGAACTTCGTACCACATGGGGAGTGCACATATTCACTGCCGTAGCACAGACGGGCGTCAATCTCCTTTTGAAAATGGCCGACATGGATCCAAATCTTCGCCAATCAACTTCTCGGGATGACAACCTAGTGACTCTTCTCTTCACTCGGTCTTCGATCCCAAATCGGTGGTCTACCTATACCCCTGTCTCGTCTCTGCTCGACCGACGGCGACGAGAGTCACTTGTAGCGAGTGCAGTGCAGTGTTTAGGTGCCGAGGACCGAGTTCCTCTCCGCTTTACGTTGGCAAAATAAAGAGCGGCGAACGGATACACACCATAACATCCGATGTCACTGCTGACGGTCTGTATCGCACTAATTCAAAACCGTGGAATACTGTATGCCAAATACCTTATGCAAACGCTTTCGCAATGTACATATGTATGTATGTCGCTCACCCGTCATTACACATACATAACAAAGCACATAGTCGAAATGCTTCTGACTCCCTCCATTCTTAGCCTACACCTACAAAGTGCTCTGCCGAAAGAAGTAGCTAATCGAACGTATGCAAACAATAAAAGCTTTCTATATTCAAAAGGCGAAGTAATGTCTGTCAGCGAAGAACATGCAATGAGCAAGAGCAGCACCAGCGGAACCAAACCGACGGAGACGACGACGACGATAAGCGGCGTCGGCAGCAGCAAGCAGCAGCCGAGCACGACCAAGTCGACCGAGCAGCAGCAACGAGAGACGAGAAGTCGGACGGAGGCGAGCCGAGAGCTGGCGGGGACCCGTCTCGCCTACTGGGTGTCGGAGCGCATAAAGGCCAAGAAGTATTTCATCGAGATGCTGTATTGCTGCGAGAAGGCCAAGATCGCCGCCTGCGAGCTGGACATGGCCAAGCCCAAGGGCCAAGATGGACTGCCGACTGCGACGAAAACGACAGCAGCAGACGGCAGCGACAGCGCTGGCGCCGGCTTCCACTGCGTCGTGCACCACGTCGGCGACCTCGTGGTCCGCTACAAGGAAGGCGACGACCGAATCGGGCCGCAACTCTACAAGTTCAAGCGCTTCCTCAACCAACACCCCGAAGTGACCGTCGTCGACCCTACTACTTCCGGCCGCCGACTGATCAATCGCTACAAGACTTATCGAATGCTCCGCAAGCGGGTCTGCTTCGGACCTGTCAGCGTGCCCAATTCTGCACTGGTTTGTGTTTCGATGAACCGCCTGATTTGGTGCTCGCTAGGTGTTGTACTTCTAATGTCCAGTTCTTTATAACAGATCAAGGCGACAGACGACGCGAGGAAAAGGGCGCAAATTGTCCAGGCCAAAGGACTGGCGTTTCCGCTTCTGGCCAAGTCGGTGCAGTGCTACCACCACGGCATGCAGATGGTCTTCAACGAGAAAGGCCTCGCCAGTCTGGAGAATATCCACTTTCCCGTGGTGCTGCAGACGTTCGTGCCCCACGACGGCGTCCTCTTCAAGATCTACGTGATCGGCGACCGCCACTGGCTGCTCCACCGGCCGTCGGTGCGCAACCTCGGACCCGACCCCAGCAGGAAGAACGTCGACTTCGTCACCTGGGATGTGTCGAAGCCCAGCGCCAGCCACGAGCAGCTCAACGTCTCCCCGGCCGAGTTGGAGCGAGCGGCGGCCAGGCGCCGGCCCGACCGGCGGACGGTGGAGGAGCTGGTGCGGCGCGTGTCGGCGGCCACGAAGCTCAGTCTCTACGGCCTGGACCTACTGCTCGAGGTGGGCACCGAGCGCCACTACCTCATCGACATCAACTACTTCCCCGGCTACGAGGGCGTCGACCGGGTGGGCGAGCGACTCTTCGACCACCTGGCCGGCTTCCTTCTCAAGGCCAAGAAGCGACAACTACGCCATCGACAGCAGAATGGAGAGAGCGACGACGACGACGACGCTGGCGGCGGAGACAGCACGGCCAGCGAGCCCACCCTAACCGAAGCCAGTGATTGACCGACAGAGTGATTCGTCGAAGGGCCTGTGACAATGAGCGATTGCTCGCAACATTCGATCGGCATGTCGTTCGTTGTCTTGATCTGCGTTCGAACGAGAGAAAAGCTCAGGAACAGAAGTGCGTGCGTACTGAGATAGCTACAGATCGAAAGAACCGTACCGTAGCCAAAACGTGTTTTCATTGGTTTGTCTTGGTTATCCAGTACACAGCACTGATTTGTTCCAGAAGACTCACCATTTCCGATCAAACTCCAGTTCGTTTGTCGGACAACTTGGCGAGGTACCTATCCTACACACCTTCATTCTGAGCGTTTCGTCGTTTTGTCGCTTTTGTCGTGCGCCTTCCTTCGCTTCTCTCATCCAGTCGCACGACCACCATACTCCCGCCTTCGTCTGTAGTGCCTTCCCCGTGTCGCTTCGTCCAACTACTGCTCCTGCGTTTGAAGCGACTGGCTACAGTATACCAATAACGCTGGAAGATGAAGGATGATTTATTTGAATTCCTTATCTCGCGAGGCGGTCAAATCCCCATATTGATTTTTTCCCGATTGACGCCACACCGATTGACGCCACAGCCAGCAAATATAGAACGGTACTTGTAGAAAGCAGGAACCGCGTTGTCGAGAAGGAAATGGGCGGTTTGTTCGAAGATTTGAACTCGCAAAGCAGTTTTGAAATAATTTCGCTGAAGATTTGAGTCCCAACGTGTTTTCCGAACAAATTTTCATCATGGCAGGCTGTTGCGCCGCCGAACTGGTATACATTTCGCTGTTTACTTCATTTTTGATTGATTTTGAAGATTTTGAGCGCAATTTCGGCAGATTGGGCTCTGCGTTTAGATAGTTTCACCGCCCGTTGTTCTTCAAGGCGTTGGCGAAGTCAAGAAGAAACGGGAAAATTTTGCGCCGAACCAAGAACGCCGAAAAATTCAAAGGTTACTCGCTGTCGCTGTGCTTTGCTTTGAATTATAAGACGTTTAGCGCTGAATTTGCCGATTTTTCGTGGTTTTGAAGCGTTTTGGCTGGTTTCTCTTCAGGAGATCGTTTGTGGATGGCGGCGGCTGGAAAATTGCGTCACACATTTTGCAGAGAGGCTTCCGCAGGTGATTTTTTGTCGTTGCTTGGAATTTTGAGGCAACTAAAAGCTGAAACTGGGGTGTTTTACAGAAATTTGGCCACTTTGTAGTCTGCTGTGGTCAAACGCGGCGAAGTCGAGTGGAGTTTCTTGCTGGAGATTGCTGTCGTGGTTGCGCCATCTGAGGCGGAAGCTCGCAACGGACTTCGATAGTGGGTTGAAGGTGTTTTGGCACCATTTTTGTGCCTTCCAAAGCAATTGGCAGTGGATCTAAGGTCTATTCAGGAATATGACGTCGTATTCGTCGTCAGTGTCGCCCAACGGATTAGAAGTGTCGCCCGGACGGATTAGAAGTGAGAAGTGATGTGTTTGAATGGAATAGGCGATATTTGTTGCCATCTGTGATTCGTTCCACGCGCCTGCTGCTCCCGTGACGTCGTTTTCAGTTTCAGCTAAACGATTTCCCATTCAAACCTTGCCTTGTGCTTCCTGTAATCGTGCTTGTTGCTTAGCTAGCTTCTATTTATCATTTTGCTGCACTTCTTTCGCTGACTCACTTGCCTTAGCCACGCTCAGGTCTCACCAGCGACTTCAGACGTGCATGCGCACCCTCTAGCTCTGCAGTCGGAATTTTCACAAATGTGAGAGCTTTCGCGGCCTTGAGCTTTCACAAAGTGTCATTGCGCTGACCAACGGATTATTTTAGGGCCGATTTTGGGCCCGCGAATTTGTTCCTGAACCACCAGCTCACGCAGGAGTCTGTATTGCTCTACGATTCTGTCGCGCTCCCTGGACATGTCTACCGCTTCAATCGGCGCTACGGCAACTACTACATCTGCCAGAGGTGTGACAACAACAGGAGGACAGTGAATCCCCAAGGGCTGCGCGCCTCTCTGACGGTTTGTTTTGCGTTTGCCTTGTCGCTGACTTCTTCTGGGTGTATGGTAGTGGTGCTTGAGGTGGTCAACGGCCGCATCGTGGGCAGAGACCCGGACGTGGGTCACGACCCCAATTGCGTGCCTCTTACGCTGGAGGAGGCGACCATGCTGGACCTCAAGAGGAGCCTGGGCGTCACCATTAGGCAAGAGCCACATCTGACGAATCCGCAGGCCTACCAGAGACTGGTCGACGCCGTTCCCCAAGCTGCACAGGCTGCTCAAGTGCCCTACGACCAGCTGAGTCTGGCCATTCCACCAGAGTTTCGCGTGAGAGCCATAGTTCTCTATTTCTGCTTCGCGGCTTCTCTGAGAAGCATCCAATGGGAGTCAGTTTAAGCTGCGCCGACTCATGGATCGTCACAGAGTGTCGGTTCTTCCACCAGTGGCCGTTGGACAACCGCTACCCCAAAGATACCAGGTGTGGAACCATTTGAAATGTCGTGTGAGCGC
>JASAMZ010011377.1:0-18572 GCA_030248115.1 Linhomoeus sp. GSCO2_2
CATTCCCTTCAACAGGACAAATCTTTCAACAGGTCAGACCTTGACAATGAACAGGACGGACGTTGCGGCGCGCGCGCAAGGCGATCAGCGCCGTTGGCTCACAACAGGACAGACCTTGCAACGGACAGACCTTCAACAGGACAGATCATGCAACCGGACATTACGGACTGACGACTACATTCCATGCTATTCAGATCACAGAAGTTCTTCTGTAACAGGAAGGAACGGCTAGTTAAGACCTATTCGAGTTGCGTCCAGTTGCGCTCATTTGAAACCATCCGGACCGAGAACTGATTCCGAGCAAATCGTTGCCCAGGCGCGAGCGCGTGTGCTGAAATTGTGGTAACGTTTTGCGTTCAACCATCATAGCAGTGGTCGTACAGTTGAGGGGCTCCAATTATGTACATAGTTACGTCCCTCTGAGGTGAGGGACACACTGATTCAATAGTTTCAGGTCTCCAAATAGATTCCACTTAAAAGGTCGTTTTGCCTGTTGAGACTAGTGCCTTTAGCCCGTAGGAGAATCTCCATGGTCAATAGCATATGGGTAATCTGCAGAGCATGAAGGAGATAACGCAATCATCGAATTCAGTCACTGCAGGACACTGCAGTTAGATCTCAGGTCGTTGGACCCTGTGCCATTGTCAGTGCCTGTGTTTAGGATCTTGCCAGCTCCCGTGCCTGTAAATACACAATAGATGCTTGGGTTTAGCCCGTCGTCACTTGGGTTTTGCCCGTAGAACACTTCAGATAGATCTAAAGACATTTGACATTGTGCCCCTGCCAGGGCCTACATTTAGGCACGCGACAGCTCCCGTGTCTGTAAATACGCAATAGACGCTTGGGTTTAGCCCATAGACATTTGGGTTTAGCCCATGGGAGATTTCAGATAGATCTAAAGACATTTGACACTGTGCCCCTGCCAGTGCCAGCATTTATGCTTGCGCCAGCCTCCGTGCCTGTAAATACACAACAGACGCTTGGGTTTAGCCCATAGACATTTGGGTTTAGCCAGTAGGAGATATCAGATAGATCTACAGACATTTGACATAGATCAAAAGCAGTTTGATGCTGTGCCCCTGCCAGAGCATGCAGTGCCTGCGAATACACTTTGGAGTCTCACAACGACAACTCTGTCATGAATGGTGACACTGTAAAGCACTTGTCGCGAAATCAAACGCCAATTACATCGTGTGGTACCTTCTGTGGTCAGAATGTACTGGTGCAGTCGATATTTTCGAAATAATTTTGGAATTCAGTCACCGGTCAAAATTCTAAAAGCAAAGATGCAAAACCGCGTGTTCTGACGGTCAGTTTAAGCTATAGATCATCACGATCCGTCAACTGTAGTGAGCGCTAGAGCGCTCACAGACAAACAGACAGACGGACAGACTCTAGGCCGCTTAGTAATATAGGACTAGAGCCTTTAGCCCGTAGGAGAATCTCTATGGTCAATTGCGCATGGGTAACCTGCAGAGCACAAAGGAGATAACGCAATCATCCAACTCAATGACCGCAGGACACTATAGTTGGATCTCAAGTGATTAGACCCTGTGCCCCTGCCAGTGCCTATGTTTAGGATTGCAGAATCTCCAGTGCCGGTAAATACACAATAGACACTTGGGTTTAGCCCGTAGTCACTTGGGTTTAGCCCATAGGACATTACAGTTAGATCTCAAGTCGTTTGACACAGTGCCCCTGCCAGTGCCTACGTTTAGGATCATACCATCTCCCGCGCCTGTAAATACACAGTACATGCTTGGGTTTAGCCCATAGACATTTGGCTTTAGCCCGTAGGAGATCTCAGATAGATCTAAAGTCATTTGACATAGATGCAGAGCAGCTTGATACTGTGCCTCTGCCAGTGCACGCAGTGCCTGCGAATACACTTTGGAGTCTCACAACGACAACTCTTTAGTGAACGGTGACACTGTAAAGTGCTTTTCGCGCAAAATCAAATGTCAGTCACAACTCGTGGTGCCTTCTGTGCTCAGAATGTACTGGCGCAGCCGATATTTGCAAAATATTGTGGAATTTAGTCATTGGTCAAAGTTCTAAAAGCAAGGATGCAAAACCGCGTGTTATGACGGTCAGTTTAAGCCATAGATCATCGCGATCCGTCAACTGTAGCGAGCGCTAGAGCGTTCACAGACAAACAGACAAACAGATGGACAGAGTTTTGCCGCTTAATAGTAATAAGGATATAGAGAGGAGCAAAGCCTGATTTGAAGGAATATATTCACTGTTAATCAATTAATACAAGGAAGACGATTCAGGCAGCGGTCGACTAGGCGGCCGCGCTGTCTGACGCATCCGGCAATCGTTGCATAGCACTACCTCCTCAGTGAGTTTCCCAGAAGCCTCCTACGCATGACTCCTTCTGGTGCCAGCGGTCAGTGTGGCAAGGCAATCAGCCGACTTTTGGCGCATCACAAACTTCACTCACACCAATTTCTCTCGCTTAGAATCTCTACGTTGGGATGGAACAAGAGCTCGATTCCCCAACTGCTATCGTGGGATGGTTCTGGGTGGTGGACGACGCCACGCGACTGGCCGTGGACAACAGGGTGACGCCACGCAACGGCACGACGTTCTTCGACGAGCAGTCGCTCTCGCAGCAATTTGGACTGGAGCTGAACACGCAAAACGCCGCCAGCATCGTTGGCAGTCACCACAGGAGGTTCAACGACGTCCAGTTCACTCCGGGAGGACACCTCGGCCACGTTTGCCAGTTTGGTGCGTGGTTCTGATGACAAGGAAACATGGTAATGGTCGTCTAGTAGAAAGGAAGCAAACTCTGATGGTGAAGATCATTTCTCCAGCGAGAAACCGCGTCCGATTTTGCCTGCATTGGCGCTTCTTGCGTTGTTGGAGACTTGGCATACGTGTAGCCGGGGGGGGGGGGGGGGGGGGGGGGGTAAGCCCCCCCCCCCCCCCCCTAGCCGGAGCCCCTACTTCCCAAAAGACCCCCCCCCCCTGTAGGATTTTCAAAAATTTTCGCCTGCGGCGCTTAAAAATGGCAAAAATTTCGCCTGCGGCGCTTAAAAATAGTAAAATTTTCGCCTGCGGCGCTATATTTTGGACGTTTTTGACCAAAATTAAGCGATTTTTGGCACTTTTTTCGCCCGGCTTCAGCCGGGCGAACCCCTACGAGAGCTTATCGTCCGTGCGTCCGTTCGTGCGTCCGTGTGTCACGCTCTTAGATCTCAGCGTTGGTAAGTCGTAGGAAGGAGATCTTGGGCTCTACGGAAAGGTCTCGACTTACTGGTAATGTGCCTCGAGAAATCGGCGCTCAAAAGTTTGAATTGCGCGCGCTACAGTAACCCGAAGGTCAAAACTGAAAACGGCTCTAAGTCGCTCGTCTTACGTCGTAGAGCGGCGTGCGATAGGTCAACTAAAAGGTCTCGACGTGCGCTTTTGTTTGGCATTAAAACTTTTGTTAATTACGCAAACACGCACCACGAAAAGCGACATTCTCGCGTTTTTGACGCAGAAATCGCTCTAACTCGCTCAGCGTGCGTCGTACGGAGACGATCTTGGGTTGGTTGGATAGCTCTCGACTCACTGATCATTTGTTCTTCTATTGGTAGAAACTCAAAAGTTTGAATTTCGGGAGCTACAGTAACCCAAAGGTTTAAAACGCAAAACTTGTCTAACTCGCTCGTCTTCCGTCGTAGAGAGACGATCTTGAGTTCCTTGAATAGGTTTCGGTACACTGATAATTCCGTTAAGAGAAGTCGAAGTTCAAAAGTTTGAATTGCGCGCGCTACAGTAACCCGAAGGTCCAAAACGAAAAACGGCTCTAACACGCTCGTCTTACATCGTAGAGCGGCGTGCGATAGGTCAACTAAAAGGTCTCGACGTGCTTTTTCACTTGGCGTAAAAATTTTGTTAATTACGCAAACACGCACCACGAAAAGCGACATTCTCGCGTTTTCAGCATAGCAATCGCTCTAACTCGCTCAGCGTGCGTCGTAGAGACGATCTTGAGTTGCTGGATAGCTCTTGACTCACTGATCATTTGTTCTTCTATTGGTCGAAACTCAAAAGTTTGAATATCGCGAGCTACAGTAACCCAAAAGTTCAAAACGCAATACTTCTGTAACTCGCTCGTCTTCCGTCGTAGAGAAACGATCTTGAGTTTGTTGAATAGGTTTCGTCACACTAATCTTTCCGTTAAGAGAAGTCGAGATTCGAAAGTTTGAATTTGGCGAGTTACAGTAACTCAAAGGTTCAAACAGCAAATCGGCCCTAACTCGCTCGTCTTACGTTGTAGAGCGGCATTCGTTCGACCGTTTGAAAGCTTACGTTGAGGCAGTTGTTGAACGGTCATTCCTAAAGAAATACTTTTGTTTTTTAAACCCTTGTCTTACGAACAACTTTGTCTGCTAAAAAAATTAATCCCGGGCGATCCCAATGTTGCCTTGCAACAACCGCTCAGAAATGCGTGTGTCTTGCTCAAAAAATTAATCCCGGGCGATCCCAATGTTGCCCTGCAAGAACCCCTCGGAAAGGAGCGTGTCAGAAGTAGCGCATGAATAGTGGACTCCGGGCGGGCGCGCGTCATATCGGAAAGGCTTCGAAATACTTTACGAAAGTATCCACTCTTTTACTCTTCCACTTTAAAACACCCACAAACCACTCTGTATTAATAAAACAACTCAACTTTCTTAAAACAGCTTGTTGGTCTATTTTTGCAAAATTTTCTCATTTTTTGGTACTTTTTTGGCAAAATTTTTAGGTCATTTGACCCCCCCCTCCAGGGGCCCTAGACCCCCCCCCCTGAGGGGTCCTATCCCCCCCCCCCCCCCCCCCCCGACCCCCCCTCCCCGGTTGGCGGCTACACGTATGAGACTTGGCGTTCAAATTTGGGGCACTACAGTCACTCAGGAATGGATGTGCTGACGAACTTGCACACGCAAAGCGTAGTAAAAAGTTTACATGGTAACAACACAGAAGCGCAAAAGCGCTTTTCGTCGCGCCTGCGCTCGCGACTTTAACCTGGAGGCTTCTACTTTCTTCTGAGACTGTTGGATATTGGCTGTGGTCAACTTGTGTGGTTAAGGTGCCTCCAAAAATCTTCTCATTCCCTCCACCCTTCGCTTCCCCATTCAGTATCTCCCTCAGTGGTCTACGACCACGTCTACAGCGGCCGAATGATCTCCTACCCAGTGGCCCAGGTCCACCACCGCGTGACCAGTCATCGTCGCTGCGCCATGCTCTGCGCAGACAGTCCGTTTTGCGTGAGCTTCAGCCACTCGAACGCCTGGGGTCAGTGTCGACTGCACCAGGCGCCGGCTGAGCATGAGGAAGCTACTTATGAAGATGTGATGGATGGAGAGGTCTTTGAAAAGAGTCATCTGTGAGAGATGGTGACGCCATCAACGTTTTAAATAGTTTGCAATCGAACCGTTGCGCTGCGATCACTGCTTCGCTACTCGTCTACTGACTGTTGTAGTTCTCTTCCATATGAATATGGTGTTTTGGCAAGAACGGGATGCGCAACCCTGCTCTCATGCATCATTAGTTGCGCGGATTCTGTGTACTGTCAGTAAACAGGTTGGCCACGGTACAGGTCAGTGCACCAGACCACCGCCTCCAGGCTGCATGTATACCTCAACACGTTGATGTTGTACTTGTAATTGTAACCACCTGCGTGTGAGGCAGTTGTAGCGATTGTACGATTTCCTGTAATGTCTAACCGACAGCAAATGTCTGTCGCTCGGTACTAACAGGGGGACTTCTGCGCTACATGGGTGCGTCGGCCACAAGTTGGTCGACTCAGCTGCGGGGCTTGTCCCGTGTGCATCTCTTGTCAGCGCCGCACACTGTACATACAGAAGGCATCGTTCCACTTAATGCAACAGAGAAATCCGGCATCTGACAATTGCAGAAACTAATGGGCGGGACACTGTAGGAGTTTGTTCTGCGCAGCTGCAAGGCGCTCGTCAAACAGGAACGTCTGACGCAAATAGCGGACGGCAATACGCATAAAAGCTGGCGCTGAGACAGTGTGATATCATGCCTGTTTCACTTGGTATCTCGCCGAACAAAAGATAAGTATTGTACCTTCAAGATGCTGAAGTTGGTCATTTTGGGTATGCTCCTGGCCGTTGCTGTGTGCGAGGTTTGTCGGTGTTTCCGTGGTGTGAAATTATGTTGTGAAAGGTTCGTAAACAAACGGCCCAAAAGTTGGCAACAACTACAGCAGAACAAGCATTACACTGAAGTTTTGCACTACTACCCAATTGTGTTGATGAGCTTGCAAGCATGTTGGTAGACAGTGTGGGTACAATGTGTCACTGTGCTTTCCAAAGTCACGATTCTCTTACTGTACCCAGATCTGTTACTGTACAATACAGTCCGCCTTGCAGGACGTCGAGTCGGTGGCCAAACGCTTCAGCCTGGGCGGACTGTTGAAGTAAGTGAGACTTTTAGGGCGTGTGGGAAAATAAGAAAACCTTTGCAATAGCGTTGCTTCCCTGGCTTATTCGCACCGACAGACTTCAAAATTAGTCGCTGATCAAAACAGTAGAATCAAATCAAAACCAAACCCACATTTGGCGTGGTTTCTGCCATCAATGCAACTGACAGCGTTATCTGCCCCCACCATTGCACTTGATTACTGATGTGGTGTTGCGCAAACGTTGCCATCTGACGTGCATGTAGCGAATTTCATAAAACTTGCGCCAATGACAAGCAATCATTCCAGATTATTTCCGCACAGAACTTGAGATCGATCAGATCAAGCCTGAGTGAGAAACGCAGCTGCGATATAGATATGTATCCCCCTTGCACACCCTGTTTTAAAAACTCTCAAAAACTGAACTCGAACGCGTTATATTGCAGCACCAGCGGCGCCTGCACCAGCAAGTGCGCCAAGTGGTACTGGTGCCGCGTCAAGGGGATGACCATGGGCAACTGTCCTAGACCCTCGGGCTGCAACTGCGACAACTTTTCATTTGAATAGGGCTCTGCTGAAGGTGGAAAGAACCACAACATGATAAAAAGGGCACAGCAACAACACTGAGCCGCTTCTCTTCCTTGTGCAGTGGTGGTGGGACGCAGTTTAGTGTGAAATGTCTCATGTCTAGTTGATTTGTTCGAAAGACCGACCGCGCGCTGCAAAACTTGACAAGGAACACACTGCAAGTCTGAAGCACAGCTCGGCAAACATTCCAATTAGACACACCGTGCTACCTGAAACCTGAAACAGTGGAGCGCCTAACGTGTATGCCGTTTTCGTGTTCCCCTTCGCACAGAGGCGCACAACGCTTCATTTAAAACACGATTTCGCGAAAGCCAACCTCCAGCACAATGGAAGTTCGAATTAACGAACTTCTCGATACAGTCCCCATTATCTCTGAGAAGGAGCTGACCCTCTGCCTTACAAATCTATCGGCAGAGGACAACAAGCTGTGTGTGTAAAAAGTTCAACCTGTACCTTGTGTCTGCCAAATCTTGGTGAACAGTATAGTGAATTTCATTCGCATAATTAGCCGTATCTAGAGAAGGTATCTTGAAAACGTGTACCACAAATCAAGCCCAGCTATTACCACGATACGGTTGTCTCTACAACTGATCTGAAGCTCAGTGATATCGCCGCGTTCGCTATATGGTGTCGGCATGATACGACGCCGTTCATCTCAAGTTTTATACCTGTGGGAATACGCCACATCGAACAAAAAACTTGCCAACTGTTTGGTCGGAATTTTGCTTGGTGTACGTATTTCTGCGTTATGACGTTTCTGTCATTTTGTAGAATTATGGCTAATTGTCGCGTATTTTTATCAAATTCCACAATTGCAAACAATTTCCTTTGTGTTACACATTATCCGCGGTTTATGCTCTTTCCATTTCTGAAGAAATTTCGCCGCTAGCTCAACAGGTGAAAAAGTCGATTTTCGACATTTTCATATTTTAATTGTAAATATCTCCAAATTGCAGTTTTTCAAACCTGAAAAATTATGTCACAAATTCTCATTGGCTTACGACCTAAAAATTTCTGCATTCACATTCGTCAATAAAAGACGTTGTATTTTTGTCAATTTTGACAAATAATCGCGTATTTCTATGGAATTCCACATTAGAAAAAAATTTCTTTTGTGGTACAAGTTACCCGCGGTCTATGCCCTTTCCATTTCTGAAGAAACTTCGCCGCTATATCATCAGGTGAAAAAGTCGATTTTCGACATTTTCATATTTTAATTGTAAATATCTCGAAATTGCAATTTTTAAAAACTGCAAAAATGTGTCACAAATCCTTATTGGCATACGACCTTTCCATTTCTGCATTCACATTCGTCAATAAATGACGTTGTACTTTAGTCAATTTATGCAATTTTGACAAATAATCGCGTATTTCTGTTAAATTCCACATTTGCAAAAAAATTCTTTTGTGTTACAAATTATCCGCGGTCCATGCTCCTTCCATTTCTGAAGGAAATTTGCGGCTCGCGCATCAGACGAAGAAGTCGATTTTCGACATTTTTGAATTTTGATTGCGAATATCTCGAAAATACGAAATTAGCAACAGAAACGGACATCGGATCCGTACTCAGCGACATCGACTCTACTTGACCACATATGTCACTTATCTTACTTCGGTGGGACGGACAGACACACACACACACAGACACACAGACACACATTGTCAACCGTATATATACACCTCGCCGCGCTGAGGCGCGGCGAAAAAATACAACAATTCTTGATTTACAAAGCGTTGGTCGATGGACAGACATTTACCTGCAGGCTCAACTTTCGTTGGCAGTGCCAGTTCTGCTGGCAACTTTTGGCCATGGCGCTCTGATGACACTTGGGTTGGTTCACAACAAGCTTCCTCGCAAGCCAACAGCTCTGTTGCTGCACAGATGCGTTGGAGACCTAGTTTCTTGTATGGCGATAATTCTCAGCGGCGTCGTGTGGATTGCTGGTAGGATTGGCGTCATAGATAGAAGCTACTACTCGCGCATTTGGTTGCTCCTATTCTTCGCGTACGCTATTGGCTTCTGCGCCTCCACAGCGACCTACTCTGCCATGACTTGGCTGCGCACCTGGGCCATATCATTGCCGCTGTGCTACAGAGCGCGCGCCACTGGCCGCCTCTGCGCAACTGTCATGGTGGCACAGTGGCTGGTCATCGTGGCAACCTTCCTGGTGCCTGAAATCATGGCCCTTCCACAGTGGCACATCTGGAACAGCGGAGGCGCCGTATCACACCTGCGAAACCACATCCACAGCTTTGGAATGACCGCTTTCTTTTGTTTCCTGCTTGGATGCTGTGCGGAGGTGCTAGTGGGGTGTCTGGTGACCCTCATCATAGACAAATGGCGCGCCACGGGGCGTCGCGCGTTGCGTGGAGACGCGCACGGCATCTCAGCGGCCAAGCTGACGCTCAATGTTGCGCTTTGCTTCTTGGCGTACGTTCCCACACTGGCTTATCTACAGTTGGCCATCTTTAGTGGACAGAAGTGCAGTATGGTCCGGAATTCAACCGTGGTGTTCCCAATGTGGGCGCTGGGACAGCTGGCGATTTTGCTGAAGTGTGTGCTACAGTCGGGACTTGAAATTGCGACCGATCGAGGACTGCACTCCCTGTTGGTTGATGTGATCAGATGGCGAAGGGTGTGATACGTTTTGTCACTGCACAATTGTGGAAAATAACTTTCACAGAAAAGACTACTGCTATTGTCTGGTGCCTGTTGTGCTCGTGGAGCATCCCACTCTCAAACCCAACGCAACATTCGTTTCAAGACGAAGTAAAACGCACATTGAATACATCTACGAAGCTTCCTCCGACATTATTGGAACTTCCGACTTCCTCCGTATCGATGGAGTTTGTGACGCAACTAAGAACGCAGGCAGCAAGCAGTGTAACACACAGCCAGTTGATGTACAGCAGTGCCAGACAAAACATACTTAGGTATTTGACTTGAGTCCGGCTCAGGTCAGCAGTCAGTGGCGCGCTTGGCTTCCGCTCGAAAGTTGATTGCGTTTCTTCAAGGAGCTTCATGTTCAGTGGAAGTTGACTGTTGCGGAAGAGCTTCAGGTTCAGTGGAAGTTGACTGTTGCTGAAGAGCTTCAGGTTCAGTGGAAGTTGACTGTAGCTGAGGAGCTTCATGTTCAGTGGAAGCTGACAGTGGCTGAAGAGCTTCAGGTTCAGTGGAAGTTGACTGTTGCTGAAGAGCTTCAGATTCAGTGGAAGTTGACTCTAGCTGAGGAGCTTCATGTTCAGTGGAAGTTGACTGTTGCTGAAGAGCTTCAGCTTCAGTGGAAGTTGACTGTAGCTGAGGAGCTTCCTGTTCAGTGGAAGTTGACTGTAGCTGAGGAGCTTCATGTTCAGTGGAAGCTGACAGTGGCTGAAGAGCTTCAGGTTCAGTGGAAGTTGACTGTAGCTGAGGAGCTTCCTGTTCAGTGGAAGTTGACTGTTGCTGAAGAGCTTCAGCTTCAGTGGAAGTTGACTGTAGCTGAGGAGCTTCCTGTTCAGTGGAAGTTGACTGTAGCTGAGGAGCTTCAGGTTCAGTGGAAGTTGACTGTAGCTGAGGAGCTTCATGTTCAGTGGAAGCTGACAGTGGCTGAAGAGCTTCAGGTTCAGTGAAAGTTGACTGTTGCTGAAGAGCTTCAGATTCAGTGGAAGTTGACTCTAGCTGAGGAGCTTCATGTTCAGTGGAAGTTGACTGTTGCTGAAGAGCTTCAGCTTCAGTGGAAGTTGACTGTAGCTGAGGAGCTTCCTGTTCAGTGGAAGTTGACTGTAGCTGAGGAGCTTCATGTTCAGTGGCAGCTGACAGTGGCTGAAGAGCTTCAGGTTCAGTGGAAGTTGACTGTTGCTGAAGAGGAGCTTCATGTTCAGTGGAAGCTGACTGTTGCTGAAGAGCTTCAGCTTCAGTGGAAGTTGACTGTAGCTGAGGAGCTTCCTGTTCAGTGGAAGTTGACTGTAGCTGAGGAGCTTCATGTTCAGTGGAAGCTGACAGTGGCTGAAGAGCTTCTGGTTCAGTGGAAGTTGACTGTTGCTGAGGAGCTTCAGGTTCAGTGGAAGTTGACTGTAGCTGAGTAACTTCAGGTTCAGTGGAACTTGACTGCGGCTGAGTAGCTTCAGGTTCAGTGGAAGTTGACAGTGGCTGAGTAGCTTCAGGTTCAGTGGAAGCTGACTGTGGCTGAGTAGCTTCAGGTTCAGTGGAAGTTGACAGTGGCTGAGTAGCTTCAGGTTCAGTGGAAGCTGACTGTGGCTGAGTAGCTTCAGGTTCAGTGGAAGCTGACTGTGGCTGAGTAGCTTCAGGTTCAGTGGAAGTTGACTGTAGCTGAGTGGCTTCAGGTCCAGTGGAAGCTGACTGTGGCTGAGTAGCTTCAGGTTCAGTGGAAGCTGACTGTGGCTGAGTAGCTTCAGGTTCAGTGGAAGCTGACTGTGGCTGAGTAGCTTCAGGTTCAGTGGAAGCTGACTGTGGCTGAGTAGCTTCAGGTTCAGTGGAAGCTGACTGTAGCTGAGTGGCTTCAGGTCCAGTGGAAGCTGACTGTGGCTGAGTACCTTCAGGTTCAGTGGAAGCTGACTGTGGCTGAGTAGCTTCAGGTTCAGTGGAACTTGACTGCGGCTGAGTAGCTTCAGGTTCAGTGGAAGTTGACTGTGGCTGAGTAGCTTCAGGTTCAGTGGAAGCTGACTGTGGCTGAGTAGCTTCAGGTTCAGTGGAAGCTGACTGTGGCTGAGTAGCTTCAGGTTCAGTGGAAGCTGACTGTGGCTGAGTAGCTTCAGGTTCAGTGGAAGCTGACTGTGGCTGAGTAGCTTCAGGTTCAGTGGAAGCTGACTGTAGCTGAGTGGCTTCAGGTCCAGTGGAAGCTGACTGTGGCTGAGTACCTTCAGGTTCAGTGGAAGCTGACTGTGGCTGAGTAGCTTCAGGTTCAGTGGAAGTTGACAGTGGCTGAGTAGCTTCAGGTTCAGTGGAAGCTGACTGTGGCTGAGTAGCTTCAGGTTCAGTGTAAGTTGACAGTGGCTGAGTAGCTTCAGGTTCAGTGGAAGCTGACTGTGGCTGAGTAGCTTCAGGTTCAGTGGAAGTTGACAGTGGCTGAGTAGCTTCAGGTTCAGTGGAAGCTGACTGTGACTGAGTAGCTTCAGGTTCAGTGGAAGTTGACTGTAGCTGAGTGGCTTCAGGTCCAGTGGAAGCTGACTGTGGCTGAGTAGCTTCAGGTTCAGTGGAAGCTGCCTGTGGCTGAGTAGCTTCAGGTTCAGTGGAAGTTGACTGTGGCTGAGTAGCTTCAGGTTCAGTGGAAGCTGACTGTGGCTGAGTAGCTTCAGGTTCAGTGGAAGCTGACTGTGGCTGAGTAGCTTCAGGTTCAGTGGAAGTTGACAGTGGCTGAGTAGCTTCAGGTTCAGTGGAAGCTGACTGTGGCTGAGTAGCTTCAGGTTCAGTGGAAGTTGACTGTAGCTGAGTGGCTTCAGGTCCAGTGGAAGCTGACTGTGGCTGAGTAGCTTCAGGTTCAGTGGAAGCTGACTGGGGCTGAG
The DNA here is from genome assembly GCA_030248115.1 of Linhomoeus sp. GSCO2_2. NCBI lineage: Eukaryota > Metazoa > Nematoda > Chromadorea > Monhysterida > Linhomoeidae > Linhomoeus > Linhomoeus sp. GSCO2_2. The sequence continues at coordinate 12,494 of JASAMZ010011377.1, forward strand.
TAGCTTCAGGTTCAGTGGAAGCTGACTGTGGCTGAGTAGCTTCAGGTTCAGTGGAAGCTGACTGTGGCTGAGTAGCTTCAGGTTCAGTGGAAGCTGACTGTGGCTGAGTAGCTTCAGGTTCAGTGGAAGTTGACTGTAGCTGAGTGGCTTCAGGTCCAGTGGAAGCTGACTGTGGCTGAGTAGCTTCAGGTTCAGTGGAAGCTGACTGGGGCTGAGTAGCTTCAGGTTCAGTGGAAGCTGACTGTGGCTGAGTAGCTTCAGGTTCAGTGGAAGCTGACTGTGGCTGAGTAGCTTCAGGTTCAGTGGAAGCTGACTGTAGCTGAGTGGCTTCAGGTCCAGTGGAAGCTGACTGTGGCTGAGTAGCTTCAGGTTCAGTGGAAGCTGACTGTGGCTGAGTAGCTTCAGGTTCAGTGGAAGCTGACTGTGGCTGAGTAGCTTCAGGTTCAGTCGAAGCTGACTGTGGCTGAGTAGCTTCAGGTTCAGTGGAAGCTGACTGTAGCTGAGTGGCTTCAGGTCCAGTGGAAGCTGACTGTGGCTGAGTAGCTTCAGGTTCAGTGGAAGCTGACTGTGGCTGAGTAGCTTCAGGTTCAGTGGAAGCTGACTGTGGCTGAGTAGCTTCAGGTTCAGTGGAACTTGACTGCGGCTGAGTAGCTTCAGGTTCAGTGGAAGTTGACAGTGGCTGAGTAGCTTCAGGTTCAGTGGAAGTTGACAGTGGCTGAGTAGCTTCAGGTTCAGTGGAAGCTGACTGTGGCTGAGTAGCTTCAGGTTCAGTGGAAGCTGACTGTGGCTGAGTAGCTTCAGGTTCAGTGGAAGCTGACTGTGGCTGAGTAGCTTCAGGTTCAGTGGAAGTTGACTGTAGCTGAGTGGCTTCTGGTCCAGTGGAAGTTGACAGTGGCTGAGGAATTTCAGGGGTGCTCAACTCTGTCTCAGAAACTTCAGGTTCGATGGAAGTTGAGCTTTGTTCAACACCTTTGGTTCCATTGAACACAGACAGTTCATATTCAGAGGCGGTTGACTGTGGCTGCTCTGCAGTCTCAGATGCGGTGGAAGTTGGATTCAGTTCAACAAATTCGTATTCAGAGAGTGTTGACGTTCCCTCAGTAGAGATTGTCGATTGCTCTTGACCATAATATGTCGTGGGAACGATCTCTTCGTCGCCTGGCACTGGAGCCACGGCGAACTCACATGCTATTTGGTGTCGTCTACTTGAAGCGTCTCTGACGTTCAGCCTCTCCCACTGCCCTTGGTGTTTCTCCAGTTGCCAAAGCGACTTGCAGTCGGACGTCAGAAGATACACCGCTGAATCCGCTCGGAACAACTGGGCGAAAGCGGCGCCGCCGATGGAGCTCGTGTGCATGACCTTCAGTTGTTTGTCCATGGTCCAGCATTCGTACCGCTGATCTTGCAGAGTGGTTCTACCGCAGACTATCAACGTGCCGTTGCCTGCAAAGACGACTCATAGGACCGAAGCCAAGTTCTGGATTACGGTTGCCCATTCTGGAACGTTCGAGCGCACAACGCTCCTCAATCAAAAGAGGGGGGGGGGGGGGTGGTGGATGAGTTTGTTAGACAAAGTGTCAGAAAAGTGCCTTGTGAGACAACATTTTGCACTTCCTCTGTCAGTCGTACACGCCACTGCTCTCTGAAACTCACACTACCCAATTAGAGAGCATACCCGTATAATGAAACTGGGAATAACGCCAGAGCCAACAGCCCATAAGTGTCCCATAATTGGTCAAAGCGGTTTATGGCGCCTGGACTGCTTTTGAAACTTTGGTTTCGCTCGCAACAAATTCAATGAATTCTACCAAGAGTTGCAGCTGTGGCGTGGGCCACAGGGACTTTCAGGTGCTTGTCCAGAACTCTCCAACTGTTCAAATTGGCGTTGTAGCCTTGAATCGGGCTGCCAGAATCATTCCGATGACCCGCCAAGCCGCCGATAACGTAGAGTGAGTCACCAAAGAAGACCATAGCCGCCGCCGCCGCCGCCGCCGCCGCCGCCGCCGCCGCCGTCGTCGTCGTCGTCGTCGTCGTCGTCGTCGTCGTCGTCGTCGTCGTCGTCGTCGTCGTCGTCGTCGTCGTCGTCGTCGTCGTCGTCGTCGTCGTCGTCGTCGTCGTCGTGTCTCTTTCTTATTTATTTAACTCACATGCAACGATCCTTGCTCTTGTGAAGGGCGCGTTTGAAGAAGAACGCCAGAAGCTTGATCTCCGGATGGAACTTGTCCATTGCCGCCTTCACGGCGCACGAATAGTTGCTGGCCAGGTCTGAAGAACAGTCAAATCTCAAAACCCAAAAGTGGACACCGAAACACCAGAACATGATTCTAACGTTATTCTACCATTTAATTATTGGAGTATCACCCACCGTTGACGTGCTCCGCGGCGTAGTACATCTCGGCGGCGCCGATAATCATAGGCAGCATGATACGGTAGCCGAAGCCCATTTTGCGCAGATTGATCGGGTGATAGCAAGCAGTGTTGTTACCCAGTTTCTTCACCAGAGCGAGCACTTGCCTGAGAAACGCGTAAAGGGTATGGGACTAAACATGCATGTAACGCGCATGCCATGCATGGTATGCAACGAAATATGCGTGCATGTAACGCCACCCCTCCCCCCTCCCCCCCCCCCCCCCGCCCATTAGCTGACCAACGAAAAGCGGATGTTTTTGTCAGAAAAGTCACAAATTTCTAAAATATTGAGCCGTCTCTCCATACTAGCAATTAACACCTGTGTTAGGAGAAAAGCAAATACAAAACTGGAGGGCAGCGTTTCGATTTTGCGCATTTAGAGCAATTCAACCATGGAGGTTCTACAGTGACAGAGTTGACAAATCGCAACGTTGAATAGCGCCTCGCCTTCAGCCCTCCAGCAGTTCGTCTCTCGCTTCCACAAGTCGTTTGCAATTGCTACAGTAGACTACCGTAAATCCTCCAATAACCGCCCTGGGCGCTTATTTTTCCAACCTACCTCTAGGAGGGGGGCTTATTGGAGGAGGGGGGGCGTTTATTAACTCGACCCCTCGCGAGTGCCAACATTTCTCCAAAATTTTTAGTTGTTGTCACATTTTTGTATACATTTGCTTGAATTATAGACTGAAACAGTTAAGATGTTGATCAAAATACCTACCATTAGTCCTTGTAGTGTCATAGGTAGTCACGTCCTGTGCTAGAAGTCGTCACACAGCATGTATGGTAGTGTGAGTAGTACTGGTACTTACAAAAGGTGGGCGTTAATTGGAGGGGGGGGGGGCGCTTATCTTCTCAACCTTCCTCTAGGAGAAGCGCTTATTGGAGGGGGGCGCTTATTCGAGGGGGGCGCTTATTGGAGGATTTACGGTATTTATTAAGTTTTAACCCACGTGGCGATGAACTTGTGGCCCTCTACTCCGTCTGCGACGATTCTGGCCTGGATGTTGCGCATGTACTCCCTTCCCATGACCACTTTGGGCATGCCAAGCGACTGCTGGAACTCCCATTCTGCCTGCAGAAACGCGCTCTGGTCGCAGGGAGGGACGTGCAGGCCGCGGTAGAAGCTGGACGCGCTCTCCAGGTACTGCTCTCCCAGTTGGTCGATCGAGGTCGCCAGCAACTCTGGAGGGGGGTGGAAATTGGTATCGTACACCGTAAATTCTCTAATAAGCCGACCCACCCCCCCCCGCCTCTAATGTGCCCCCACTCTCCAATAGTACACCCTCTTAGAGAGAGGTTGAAATAATAAACCCCCGCCTCCAATAGTATCCCCTCCCACCATACTATCTGTATGTGTACTATAGGGTACACCGTGTCGTGTGCCTGTATACTGTACAATAATAGTACTACTACAACTACTATAAGTGATAAGTATGCCTCTAGTACATGGCGTGTTAAGAATATTTGGCGCATAGACGGTGTATTTGGTATGCCATTGGTACAATTTCTCGACATTTGGCGACTGGAAGATGGTTTGAATTAATAAACCCTCCCTCTTGAATAAGCCACCACCCTCCAATAGATCACCCTCCTAGAAGGAGATTGAAAAAGTCACGCGGGGGCTTATTAAAGCATTTACGATAATTCTAACGTCCGCATCGTTCTTTTCACGCTGTTGACAGCTCAAATAAGCATGCCCAAGCCAAACTTATCTAAGAGCCGTACCGTAGTCCTTCTATTGATGTCAAATGAGGTGCGACCCGCTTTCGCGTTCCGCGGCACGCTTCCCTGGCTGACGTCAGATTCGCACGCCACACGCGTTCCGTTCGGAAGGCGAACTCGGGATGAATTTATGCGCAAAATACACGTGCCGCGAATCGCGGCACGTATTTCGCGCATACGCGATGCGCGCGCATGCGTGAAATACGCGTCGCACTGAGACGCTTTGAACGCCGCCAGTTTTGAATTAGGAAAGATTCTTTGGCGCTCCCCCCAACCCTCCACACCAACGATCTCTCGTTCACACACTCTGCTCAAAATCAACCTTCGAAATCGTGCTGTCCAAAGGGGAAGATGGCATTGCCTTTCTCATTCTCGTCGAAGGCCGCGACGCTGGCGACGACGACGGCGATCGCAAGGACCAACTTCATTTTGCTGGAAATTGTTTGTGTTTTCGATGCGCAACTCTGCCTGATGAAATCCAGACTGACTTTTGTGCGAGATGTCGGCTGGTACGGGTGAGTGCTGGTGGTTTATTCCGCGCTTGTTTGCGCTTGTAAATTATCGCCCGTAACCCTAGATTGCGCAACGTTTGTGTTGTTGTTTTGGTCCTTCCGAGTGGCCTGTTTTGGAGGTCGAGCTTGAACTCAGCGCGAGTGACGCATTTGCGATTGCTTTTAGTTTCGCTGCACTCGGCCAATTCTTGCAAATTGCAATATCATGCTTTGCTCAACGAATGAAGTAACAATTGTTCAAAAGATCACACATTTTAATTGTTTCACGGCTTCTGCATTAGTTGAGTCGCACAGGACAGCAGACTGGATAACGATAAACGGAGCCTTGTCTGCAGACGTACTCAAACGGGCACTCCCCGTTTACACCGAGATTACACTGGACCGGCAGACGAACCCTTCCGGTGAAAATGTAGGGCGAACCGGCGTTGGAACCGCAGCCCAGATCTGAAGGGAGGATACGGTAAAGTATTCGGTACAGTATACGGTACGCTGTACACTGTACAGTACACGGTGCGCGATACAGTGACAAGAACATTTCATTAGCTTACATTATTGAAACAACTTGTCAAGTGTATTGATATTGATATAGCGAGGTATATGCTTAACTACCTATCTTCAGTTCCCAGCTTTCTCACCGTTGCCTCTATTGACCGTTCCGAATCTGTTCACCAGACGATTGTTGTTGAAAGTGCTCACGAAGTTGTTCCCATTGTAATAGCCACTATTATAAGGGTAGGTGTAAATGGGTGGAGGCGTGGACGGGACCTCTATGGGGCTAATGGTCACATAGCCCGAGGGGGTGCAGCAGACTCCATCGTTATTGTCCAGGGTGTCCAGAATAGACCTGGCGCAAACGAAGCCCCGCGGACAGCCATCAGGGGCTGCATAGGGTCTCACGGTGGAGCATGTGACCACCTCGTTCGAGCCACGGCGCAGGGGCGAGCCGCCGTTGCTGCACAATTGCGCGGCTGCAAAAAGGTAGGAGCACACTAGGAGCAATTACAGACAATACGAATAGACATGCCTGTTGTGTGAAGGTGATAGTAGGCTTACAGTATGCGCACACGTATTATAAGTGAACATACATACCTGCCGCTCGTGCCAGGGCCAGACACCCAATTGCGAAGGTCGCGTACTGCATACTGTATCTTGAAGTTTTGAATCCCAACGGCAGAACGTTCTTTTCTCAACAGTGAAAATCCCAAAACAGTGAAAAGAGCGCGTTATGAGGCTGTCTATGAACCGAGCCGTCTTTTAAGAAGTGCCAGCGGATGCGAACGAGTGTTGGTGGGCGGTAGGAAAGCAAACAGCCACCCATTGAGACAGTGTTCGGTCGCTTTGTGCTCGGTGCACTTGAGGAAATGTTGACATTCGGAAGCGTGGGCGGACATACTCAATAGCAATGATTGCTCATAGGCACTTGTTTCGCCCGGCCT
>JASAMZ010011378.1:0-14131 GCA_030248115.1 Linhomoeus sp. GSCO2_2
AGGAAGCACTTGGACCATAAAAGCGGGCACCATTTGACCGCTGGCTAGATAGAGCCAGTGACATTGAAGCGACAACATCAACTGGCGGTCGTGTTCTACCGCTCCCCCGCAGATTAGCACCTCAATTTTTAAAGATTGTAACAGTTCTTAGCCCGACCTCAGCCGGGCGACACCATACGTGAGCTCGGTGTGCGTCCATGCGTGTGTGCGTGCGTGCGTGCGTGCGTGCGTGCGTGTGGAACGCTCTCAGATCTCGGCGTTGAAAGTCTTAGAGAGAACGTCTTGGGCTCCATGGATAGGAATCGACTAACTGATAGTTACATGCGGTAAGAGGAGTCGAGAGTGAGACTCGAAAGTTTGAATATGGCGAGTTACAGTAACTAGAAGGTAGAAAACGCAAAACGGCTGTAACTCGCTCGTCTTGCGTCGTAGAGAGGAGTGTAATACATATGAGGCGTTCTCCCGAAAAATGTAGTAAAAGTGGCCAGGGGGGTCAGCAGCCAGAGTCGCCACCTCATACGTCTGGTAGGTAGTTAAGTTTGTAACAGAGCGCCACAAGTCCGGCCGCTCAATTCCTCCTCTAGCGGGAGATATATCGATTTTCCGTAACCTACACTTTTGCGGCGCGCGCATTGTTTCAACTTCGGCGGCGAATAACTAAAGGTAGACAGCCGACCGGGGTCTCAAACTTGGCACACTTATAGTGCCCAATAACAGCTATGCCCTGCAGAAGTTAGAAGTCTCTACGCTGCGTACAGCGTCGATACGGTAGCTCCGAAGAATAGGTTATTAAAAGCGTTATATCTCAAAAAGCCGGACCCGTTCGGCCCAATTCATGACCCATCTTGTAGAGCGATCGATTCTGCATTGGACCCCGTTGAGATTAGGGTGTCCCTCCTATAGGTATTTTTTGAGAAAATTGCAAATTTCGAAAATTGGTGCAGTTTCATTTCTAATGTTTCCTTAATATCTCGAAAAAGAAACATTAATTCTATGTCCGGTTGCCGTCAACTTATGCGCCTAAACATTCTTTACAATTCGTGTTCTTACGATGAATTTCGAATTCTGCACCAATTTCCAGAAATTCGACATTTTTTAAAAAATTTCGAAAAATCGCACTTTGTGTGCGTGTGGTGCGCTAGTTCAGACACACGTGGTCATTTAGACCAGTCTCATTAACTCACCTCTATAGGGGCTATCTTTTACAGGAAACAGCTTCTGACCACTCGCTGCCGTTCGGGCTCGGCTGATTTGAGACAACGGACTTGCCAATATTTTGGGACGATTTCAATGGCAAAGTCCGTTGTCTCACATTAGCCGAGCCCGAACGGCAGCGAGTGGTCAGAAGCTGTTTCCTGTAAAAGATAGCCCCTATAGAGGTGAGTTAATGAGACTGGTCTAAATGACCACGTGTGTCTGAACTAGCCCATCACACGCACTCAAAGTGCGATTTTTCGAAATTTTTCAAAAAATGTCAAATTTCTGGAAATTGGTGCACAATTCGAAATTCATCGTAAGAACACGAATTGTAAAGAATGGTTAGGCGCATAAGTTGACGGCAACCGGACATAGAATTAATGTTTCTTTTTCGAGATATTAAGGAAACATTAGAAATGAAACTGCACCGATTTTCGAAATTTGCAATTTTCTCAAAAAATACCTATAGGAGGGACACCCTAATCTCAACGGGGTCCAATGCAGAATCGATCGCTCTACAAGATGGGTCATGAATTGGGCCGAACGGTCCCGGCGTTTTTGAGATATAACGCTTTTAATAACCTATTCTTCGGAGCTACCGTATCGACGCTGTACGCAGCGTAGAGACTTTTAACTTCTGCAGGGCATAGCTGTTATTGGGCACTATAAGTGTGCCAAGTTTGAGACCCCGGTCGGCTGTCTACCTTTAGTTATTCGCCGCCGAAGTTGAAACAATGCGCGCGCCGCAAAAGTGTAGGGTTACGGAAAATCGATATAGGGTATCTCCCGCTAGAGGAGGAATTGAGCGGCCGGACTTGTGGCGCTCTGTTACAAACTTAACTACCTACCAGACGTATGAGGTGGCGACTCTGGCTGCTGACCCCCCTGGCCACTTTTACTACATTTTTCGGGAGAACGCCTCATGTCAACTAAAAGCTCTCGACGTCCTCTTTTCGCGAAGAGGTCAAAACTCAATACAATGTCAGCAGAATGCAATAGTCGAGTTTTTTCGCGAGGCCGCAGCCGGACGACACCCTACGAGAGCTCAGCGTGCGTGCGTCCGTGCGTGCATGCGTGCGTAACGTTCTCGGATTCGGCGTTGTGAAGTCGTAGAGAGACGATCTTGGGCTCTATGGATAGGCCTTGACTCACTGATCGGGTCGCTATCCCATGGTCGAAACCAAAAAATTTGAATTTCGCAAGTTACAATAACCCAAACGTTTGAAATCGCAAAACGGCTCGATCGCTCTCGATGTGCCCTTTTATGCGGCAGTAAAGATTTTTTAATGACGCAAACACGCACCAACTAAAACGACATTCTCGAGCCTTTAGCGCTATAATCGCTCTGACTCGCTCAGCGTCGTAGAGAGACGATTTCGAGCTCATCGGATAGATCTTGACTCACTGACCATTTGTGCTCCCATGGTCGAAACTCAAAAATTTTAATCTCGCGACTTACAGTAACCCGAAAGTCTAGAAGCACAAAACGTCTCTAGCTCGTTCGTCTTACGTCGTAGAGCGACACGTCAGGTAAAAGCTCTTGACGTGTTCTTTCATGCGGCGCAATTTTTTCGCCGCGCCTCAGCGCGGCGAGGTGTATATATACGGATGACAATGTGTGTGTGTGTGTGTGTGTTTCCGTCGCACCGAAGTAGAGTCAGTGACATATGTGGTCAAGTAGAGTCGATGTCGCTGAGTACGGATCCGATGCCCGTTTCTGTTGCTAATTTCGCATTTTCGAGATATTCGCAATTAAAATTCGAAAATGTCGCAAATCGACTTTTTCGTCTAATGCGCTAGCCGCGCAATTTCTTCAGAAATGGAAGTAGCATGGACCGCGGATAATTTGTAACACAAAAGAATTTTTTGCAAATGTGGAATTTAATAGAAATACGCGATTATTTGTCAAAATTGCATAAATTGACTAAAATACAACGTTATTTATTGACGAATGTGAATGCAGAAATGGAAAGGTCGTATGCCAATAAGGATTTGTGACATAGTTTTGCAGTTTTTAAAAATTGCAATTTCGAGATATTTTCAATCAAAATATGGAAATGACGAAAATCGACTTTTTCACCTGATGATATAGCGGCGAAATTTCTTCAGAAATGGAAAGAGTATAGACTGCGGATAATTTGTAACGCAAGAGAAATTTTTTGCAAGTATGGAATTTAATAGAAATACGCGATTATTTTTTTAAAATTCCATAAATCAACAAAATTGAACGTCGTTTTTTTACGAATTTGAACGCAGAAATGGCAAGGCCGTATGCCAATAAGAATTTGTGACATAGTGTTGCATTTTTAACAAATTTCAATTTCGAGATATTTAGAATTAAAAATTAAAAAAATGTCAAAATCGAGATTTTCGTCTGATGGCCAGAACAGCTGTTTATTGATGAATATGCACTCGGAAACACAAATGCGTAGGCTGAACACAGGAATTCGCTCGCACAAAACTTCTGGCAAGTTTTTTGTTGTATGTGACGTTTTAACGCAGGTAGGAATCATCAGATAAACGGCGTCGTATCATGCCGATAACATATAGCGAACGCGGCGATATCACTGAGCTTCAGATCAGCTGTACAGACAACCGTATCGTGGGGATAGCTGCACTTGGCATTAAGGTACACATTCTCAAGACACTTTCTCCAGATGCGGCTAACGATGTGTACAAAGTTCACTATACTGTTCACCAAAATTTGACAGACACAAAGTATAGGTTGAACTTTTTACACACACAGCTTGTTCCATTATGCAAACATGCACCACGGAAAGCGCCATTCTCAAGATGTTGTTAAAAGTTTGTCGAACTATGGCAACTTTTTGTCACTTTTTAAAAGCGTTGCATGAAAGAGACATTTTCTTGCTCTAAACGCCGAATCCTGGCGAAATCAATATTGCTGTGCAATACCCACTTGCGAAGGGGGAGCTCGTGAATCTTTGAATCTTTGAATCTTTGAATTGCGCGATCTTTGAATTTGTTTGTACTTGGAGTTGGGAGGTTGGGAGGGACGAGGCAAACTTGCGACTTCTAAACTGGGCGGACTAAAACCAACTCTGTTGAGCTAGTTAGCGTCTACTTACACACTCTCCAGTTAGTCGTTACCTGATTATCATAACTGGGAGATACAACGGCCGTCCTTCCTAAGGATCGGATGTACGACTCGTTTGTCAAGTCTGTCCACATATCCAAAATTGGATCGTATCTGAGAGGAAATATGCACGTGATAGACGACGACGACGACGACGACGACGACGACGACGACGACGACGACGACGACGACGACGACGACGACGACGACGACGACGACGACGACGACGACGACGACGACGACGACGACGACGACGACGACGACGACGACGACGACGACGACGACGACGACGACGACGACGACGACGACGACGACGACGACGACGACGACGACGACGACGACGACGACGACGACGACGACGACGACGACGACGACGACGACGACGACGACGACGACGACGACGACGACGACGACGACGACGACGACGACGACGACGACGACGACGACGACGACGACGACGACGACGACGACGACGACGACGACGACGACGACGACGACGACGACGACGACGACGACGACGACGACGACGACGACGACGACGACGACGACGACGACGACGACGACGACGACGACGACGACGACGACGACGACGACGACGACGACGACGACGACGACGACGACGACGACGACGACGACGACGACGACGACGACGACGACGACGACGACGACGACGACGACGACGACGACGACGACGACGACGACGACGACGACGACGACGACGACGACGACGACGACGACGACGACGACGACGACGACGACGACGACGACGACGACGACGACGACGACGACGACGACGACGACGACGACGACGACGACGACGACGACGACGACGACGACGACGACGACGACGGCGGCGGCGGCGGCGGCGGCGGCGACGACGACGGCCGCCAACTTATACCTTGACAGCTGATTTGTAGCTTGACTTTCACCGGCCGAGCTGTTATAGACCACTCCTCCGACAGAGTACAAGAAACCTCTGTGCGCGAAATACGTCGAGTATGAAATAGGTCTCGGCATTTTCGATTTCATCATCGTCCAGCTGGAAGGCAATGAGAAGTACAATATACTTGCTCAGTTCAGGTGTATCCCGGCATGTTTGCAGACGTAATGCAGCAAATATCGCAATAATAATGGCGCTAGTACTCTCAGAGAGTAGCGTCTTCGCTGCGTACAATGTAGAAGTGTCAAACGTATTTACAGTACCTTTGTGCATGCGCCTTGCCTTCCAAGCATGTACGTGGACCTACATACAGTATTCATATTGTGTAAATGCATTAGTTGAGGGCTACTATTGGAGTAGGAGCATTTCTCATTTTCCCTCTAAGAGTCGAGGGGTGTTCTTATTGAAGTACTTACTGTACATCCCTGGTCACGTTGCGCAGATCCAGAAACTCGCAAGTGTCGCTCTTCCAGCTTTGAGTCTCGTTCTGTAGCACATTCGTGTACCGATTTTCGCCGCCGCAAACGATGAATTTCCCGTCTGGAATTTGGAATTAGATCGAACCGATAGCATAACCATACAGTAATCCTCACCAATTACACCGGCGTTGGCACCTATCCTTTTCTCGTTCATTTTGGGTCCCATTTGGAATTCGCCGCGCGAACTTCGGGCCTGTTTTGCAGCTCAAACTTTGTGCAAATGCGTCAAGACTACCGGGTGGTCCAACAAGCTCCGGTATTAAAAAGTTGAGTTTGTATTCTGACTGACATTGCAAATGGTTGCGTTCTTTCTGCAGAGAGTGCGAGAGTTCATCGCCCGCATGCTCCGCTTCGTGGACCCCCGCTTCGCAAGAGGGTATTGCATTAGCAATATTGATTTCGCCCGCGATTTGGCTTTTAGAGCAAGAACATCCCTCTTTCAATCAACGCTTTCAAAAAAGTGACAAAAACTTGTAAAAGTTTTGACAAACAATTGACAGAGCACAAAACAGCGCACTACGAGCAATCAAACCGTGTCGCACTGCTGCATGTAGCAAAGAGCGATCTTAGTGTTGAAATATTGAGAATGGCGTATTCTGCGGTGCGTGCTTGCGTTATTGAAAAATTAATTGCTGCCGCATGAAAGAGCACGCCGAGAGCTTTCACCTGACGCGTCGATTGCGGCTCTACGACGTAAGACGAGCGAGTTAGAGCCGTTTTGTGCTTTTGCTCTTTCGAGTTACTGTAACTCGCGAAATTCAAGCTTTTGAGTTTCGACCAATGGGAGAACAAATGATCATTGAGTCGAGAGCTATCCAATAAGCTCGAGATCGTCTCTCTACGACGCAAGTTGAGCGAGTTAGAGCGATCTTAGCGTCAAAATCCCGAGAATGGCGTTTTCCGCGGTGCGTGTTTGCGTAATTAAAAAAATTGTTGCTGCTGCATGAAAGGGCACGTCGAGAGATTTCACCTGACGTGTCGATTGCCGCTCTACGACGTAAGACGCGCGAGCTAGAGCTGTTTTGTGTCTTTGTACCTTCGAGTTGCTGTAACTCGCGAAATTCAAACCTTTGAGTTTTGTTCAACGGGAGCACAAATGATCAGAAAGTCGGGAGCTATCCAAAAAGCTCGAGATCGTCTCTCTACGACGCAAGTTGAGCGCGTTATAGCGATTCTAGCGTCAGAATGTCGAGAATGGCGTTTTCCGCGGTGCGTGTTTGCGTATTTGAAAAACTTTTGCAGACGCATGAAAGAACACGACGAGAGCTTTCACCTGACGTGTCGATTGCCGCTCTATGACGTAACACGAGCGAGTTAGAGCCGTTTTGCGTTTTGACCTTCGGGCTACTGTAGCGCGGGCAATTCAAACTTTTGAATTTCGAAACCTCTTAGCTGAATGATCAGTGAGTCGAGACCTATCCGTAGAGCCCAAGATCTCCGCTCTACGGCTTTCCAACGCCGAGATCTGAGAGCGTGACGGACGCACGCACGCACGCCGAGCTCTCGTAGGGTGTCGCCCGCCTGAGGGCGGGCGAACAAGCTGTTTTAAAAAAGTTGAGTTGTCTTATTAATACAGAGTGGTTTGTGAGTATTTTAAAGCGGAAGAGTAAAAGAGTGCATACTTTTGTAAAAGTATTTCGAAGCCTTTCCGATATGATGTGCGCCCGCCCGGAGTCCACTATTCATGCGCTACTACTGACACGCTCCTTTCTGAGGGGTTCTTGCAAGGCAACATTGGGATCGCCCGGGATTATTTTTTTGAGCAAGACACAGCATTTCTGAGCGGTTGTTGCAGGGCAACATTGGGATCGCCCGGGATCAATTTTTTCGCCGCGCCCCAGCGCGGCGAGTATATATACGGACGCTGTTGTCTGTTCGTTTGTGTGTCTGTGTGTCTGTACGGAAAAACTACACATGACGATTAGTGCCATCCGATGGAGTCGAATGCGCTGAGTAACGCGCCGTTGTCCGTTTCTGTTGCTAATTTCGCTATTTCGAGATATTCACAATTAAAATATGAAAATGTCAAAAATGACACAGCAATACGTAACGAACGAAGAACACGACAGGAAACTATTGCTTTGAAAAAGCCAACTTTTTTCAATTAAAACTCAGAGTGCCAGAAGTGAAGGTACAGGATTGGTCATAGTTATCTGTTGTGTCGAAGATGTTGCTGTAGACTCGACTACTCTGGAATTGCAGTGGTACCATGTAACACCCCATGTAGTCTCTGGTGCATGATGCCAGTACATTTGTAATTATTTGAAAAACATTTGGTTTGAAAAACATTTACGTCTCTTATTGTACGGTTTTCTGACCATTGTGTCGCACAACTGCAGCTGGTTCGGTGGCGCGCGGCTCCGTCCCCACGACTCCGAAGGCGCGCTCGGCCAAACGTTCGCCACTGGTGGAGAACGGCAGTCCGACGCGTCATCCTTCCTCCCGCGGCGGCGCCAACATGCCTCCGCCTCCTCAGCCGAAACCTCGCCAAATTCCCATCACTCCGACAAGTACTGCTGCGCAATCGGCCGCCGATCGGTCACCGGCGTCGCTTTCTGCGGCGGCGGCACCTCTGAGCGCCTCCATGCCGCGCCACCCGTCGATCTACGACAATCTGTCGCCGGAGGACGACGAGAAGCAAGGCGGAGAACCGGACGGTGACGGCGTTTCGGGCGGCCGACGGCTCGCTCGCCTACGAGACCACCTCCAGTCGGCTGGTGACAAAGGTGGAGACGCGCAAAACGACCACCACCAGCACCGTCAGCGGCGCCAGCAGCGGCGGTTGGTCCGCCGCCGTCATCAGCAAGACGCCTGATCACGTCACCTACGTGACGGGCGTGAACGAGTCGCCGCCGCCGGCGTCCTCTCGAAGGTGGTCCCTATAAAGACGCAGAGAGGGTGGCGGGCACCGCCCGACAGACTGTCGTCTGAGCGCGCTGGATACTGGAATACTCCCAAGAATGAGAATCAAGAATTGACCTGTATGTGTCGTAATCAAGCGCCGGGTACGCTGTCCGGCAGGTTGTGCCGGTCGGAGCAATACGTAACTGAACGAAGAACGTCACAAAAAATTACGTATTGCTTGCCATGAACGGAAAAAATCGGGTGAAACACAAAAAACTTTCTTACACTGCGACTTTTTCGACTCCGGGGTCGAAAATAGCGATTTTCGCATTTCGGCGTCTATAGCGCTCGAATGCTTTGCCGAATCGTTCCAAAAGTAGTTTCAAACGATTCTACGCTTAAATCTGGTCTAGAAAAGTGTTTTGGGGAAGAATTTTTGAAGCTACAGTATCCCTGCAGCGTCCGTTTGAATTGTGGGTGTCAAGTCAACTTTTGCGATATTATACTCGATTTCGGGGTTTTCGGGGGCGCTGATTACGAATTTGGCATCCGTTCAGTGTTTAGATGATGTTTGAACGTACCGACGACAAATTTGTATGCTACCGTACCCCAAGTGCAGAATTTCAGTTCCCAGAGTCCATAGGAAGTTAGGGGTATTGTATGTCGATTCTGGGGTATTCTGGGATGTAGATCACGAATTCGGCATTAGTTTTGCGATTGAGAGTGTCAGGAGGCCACAACAGCAGAAGAGTCACCGTGCGTAGGAGTCCAAATTTGTGGAGTATACTGCGTCACCCGGACGACTTGCCTGGTTACAATTCGATGGATTACGGTAACTGTTCGGCTGTTCGGTTGTTCGGCTCATGTTCGGCTGTTCGGTTTTTAGTCACTGCCCCAGTTTGTCGGTCACTCGCCAGTTACCATGACGTTCTTGTTATTCACTATGAGTGAACCTCGTGAGCGATGTTTGAATGCTGCTGGTGTTCCGCGTGTGCCTCGTGTGTGACATATCAAGTATGCAGCTAGAATAGCCGTGTGAGCATTCTTCGTCTTCCCGTCACAGTGACAATCGTATGTATCTCAAATATCGATCGCTACATACATCACACAACCTAGGTACCTGCTTGTATCCAGACACCATACACGCAGCATGCGAAGCGATACAATGTCACCACCGTAAACAGACGCATTGGACAACCTGTCTTCAAAGACGACATTGCCACACATTCCCTTTCCATTCCTACAACTTGCACAGTTCATCCCCCAATGGATGATCTGCGAAACCACTGGAAAAGATTTTACAGTATTTCAGCAACTGAAGTTTACTGTTTATCATTGATCATTTGCCACCAAGTTTCGTCACCCGAATGCTTAAGCCAACTGATAGAGACTTGATCAAACTTCTGTACGTATTCTTGGAGTTCGATTCAGCAGAGGTCAATCGAGTGTTTGTGACGAACGTGCCTCACGAGCCCTACCCTTCTCGTCAACAGCTGACTGCACATTTCACAAAGGAGCCTACGGGCTTTGCGACGTTCTGGTTCGGCGGGAAACCAACCCAGAAGGTGACGCATGACGTGAGTGGCGGCCGTGTCAGTGCGAGTCAGCTTCGCAAAGCAAGTGTCGCAGTCCTTGACAGACGATAAGGTCTTCATGTGAATGGTGGCAATGTGCTGAATTAGCCCGTCTTTCGTCGTTTTCAAGGCGGTGGTGGCACAGTCGTCGCACTTCAACTGAAGGGAAAGCGGAGAGAAGTCATGGAGTGGAATGTGCTTTGACGCTTTGGCGCGGTCGCTCAACTTGTGGCCGCAGTAATCGCAGACGATTGTTGGCGATTCAAAAGAATGGCGAAAACCCCAGTGTCGAAGCATTTCTGCGCCAATACAGGTCTTGTGAAGACATTGGTCGCATTCCAGACGTCTTTGTCCACGCCAATTCCTTTTCACAGAATGACCAGTGCCAAAGCAAAGGCCGACGTGTTTTGCTGAGGAGCAATTTCTCGTTCCGAAGCTGCGACCGCAGTTGTCACAGCGGAAAGCAGCCTCAGCGGTTCGATGACACCTCTGAATATGGCTTGCTATGCTGCTCCTCCCTTCATATTCGCTTGTGGTATGAGTGCACAGGTCGCATACAACGCCAGCCGATGAAGCCGTCGAATGTCGTCTGTACCAGTGATCAAAACAGGAACGAGCACAAGGGGCCAGAATAGTCGTGGAACAGAGGTCGCAGTGGTAACGTCGAGGTGCCCTTGCTTTTGGCCGCGTCACATATCCATGGAGACTTTGGTGGCTTTTCAGCGAAGCGATGCGTTGAGTGTGAACGGCTGCTTCGTGCCTCTTATCACAGATGTCGCACACCGCCGCAGCGTTATTCTTCAGTGCAACAGAAGGATTCTTCGGCTCAATGTTCATTGGGCCACCATCGCTGGCAATCCTAGCTCTCGTCTTGGCCTCACTCATCTTGTGCCTCCCGTCGTCCGTCATCGCTCTCTACTGAGAATACCCAACAAGCGTATAGAAGTACTTCAATGGTGTCAGTTACCCCACTGAAGGCGTGGTGACATACGTGTGCATGCTACACACAAAACGCGGAACCACTCTAACTGCCCAATATGGCGACCTCTGGGAGGTCACTACACAAACTACGCAATGACCGACTCCACGGCGAGGAGGGGGGAGGGGGTTGGGGTAAATCCCCCTCCCCCCCCCCCCCCCCCTTTCACGGTGGACAGTGGTAGTAACACGCTCAAGGACGCTCGGCACACGCACGCACAAACACCCATTGCCTACTGATACATTGACTGGTCCAGTCGAAGAATCCTGGGACGCAACTCTTGGCGCACCCCGGGGTGAAGTCAATCAAACGCAAGGACATTGCATTGACAACAGAGATGCATATTCTCGACAACCCCCTGGAGCTCAATGGTGTGGGCGCTGTCAGTGTGTTGCTAGTAAACGGATCTGATAATAGCAACGTGTTATCGTTGCAATCGTAATAAATGCTGTGCCTGGGGCATTCCTCTTTGACCGAACTCAGACGGAGATAACACTGAGATAAGGCGGAGAGATGTAGCGACTGCGAACGAGTCGACAGAAAAGCCCTCTAGCGCAGGAGTGATGCCTTGATGACAAGAATGATAGGTGAGTACAGCGCCATAATCAGCAGACTCCACGACATGTCGGACATGACATTGACAGGCTCATGTCAGGCGCCACCATTCCTTTACGTAACCAAGACTACAGCAGTCAACGTGTTGTTGAACACAGGACTGATCAACAGCATTTGAAATTGTCGTGATTAATAATAGTGTTTGTCTTGTCGGTCATTCGCCCGCTACAATGACGCACCTGTTATTCACTTCGTGTCCAAACGTTGAGTCTGCCTCTCATGGAGATGAGCCTACCAAAGTCCATTTCAAAAGTATGCGGATTGGGGGTTTTTCGCTATTATCTTGTTACTCCTGTGGAAAATGTACCCAAGTGTGGTACCATTCGATAGCACTCCCAGAGTGGCTCAGGGGCGCAGAAATGAAAAAAAAGTTTTCATGACGCACTGAAAAACCGCCGTACAGTAAAATTTCGACTTTTTTGCTTCTTAAGCGATTTTTCCCGTTCCAATTGCATTCAATAGAAGGACATGTCCTTATGATAACCTGTAAGTATGGCGACTCTACATCAAGCCGTTCAAACGTTATAGCGATTCTCCCTACCCCCTGATTTTCAATTCCTTAAGGATTTTGAAAAACCGCCGAAAAAAATGTGCAAAGTCATTACAGCTCACGATTGCCTGAACCGATCTGAACCAAATTTTACTATGTTATACCACTATAAGTTGTCGACAAAACTGCAGCGGTCCAGCTCGCTAAGTTGTCAGACTGACGAGATACAGAGCAAAACGCCCGCACATGTCTTCGGCGCCTATTTTGCGGGTATAATTCGTGCTACCTGCAGCCTAGGCAGCCGAAATTTTGTCTGGGTGATACCGAAGGGCTTACCTATCTACATGTCAAGTTTCAGCCATTTGGCCCTCTGGACGGGCGAAAACGGAGAATTTGTTGTTGCTCTGGCACACGTGAGACCGCGCGAAAAAATGGGAAAAAGTTTGAACGATTGCAGTTTCCGCCAGCGACATCCAATTTTGATCATATTTAGACAATTTATACCTTGTGTTGGCTAGTTTGCACATGCCAAATTTCAGTCGATTCTGTCGTGTGGTTATCGAGTTGCTGGGGTGCAGTATTTCTACTGTCAAGTACAGTAGCTGGAGTGAATCCATTTCCAGTAGAAATACAGCACCCCAGTAACTCGATAACCACACGGCAGAATCGACTGAAATTTGGCATGTGCAAACTAGCCAACACAAGGTATAAATTGTCTATATATGATCAAAATTGGATGTCGCTGGCGGAAACTGCAATCGTTCAAACTTTTTCCCATTTTTCCGCGCGGTCTCACGTGTCAGAGCAACAACAAATTCTTCGTTTTCGCCCGTCCAGAGGGCCAAATGGCCGACACTTGACACGTAGACAAGGCAGACCCTTCGGGATACCCACAAAAAATTTCGGCTGCCTAGGCTGCAGGTAGCACGAATTATACCCACAAAATAGGCGCCGAAGACATGTGCGGGCGTTTTGCTCTGTATCTCGTCAGTCTGACGACTTAGCGAGCTGGACCGCTGCAGTTTTGTAGACAACTTATAGTGGTATAACATACTAAAATTTGGTTCAGATCGGTTCAGGCAGTCGTGAGCTGTAATGACTTTGCACATTTTTTTCGGCGGTTTTTTCGCCGCGCCTCAGCGCGGCGAGGTGTATATATACGGATGACAATGTGTGTGTGTCTGTCTGTGTGTGTGTGTGTGTGTGTGTGTGTTTCCGTCGCACCGAAGTAAAGTCAGTGGCATATGTGGTCAAGTAGAGTCGATGTCGCTGAGTACGGATCCGATGTCCGTTTCTGTTGCTAATTTCGCATTTTCGAGATATTCGCAATTAAAATTCGAAAATGTCGAAAATCGACTTTTTTGTCTGATGCGCTAGCCGCGAAATTTCTTCAGAAATGGAAGGAGCATGGACAGCGGATAATTCGTAACACAAAAGAAATTTTTTGCAAATGTGGAATTTAATAGAAATACGCGATTATTTGTCAAAATTGCACAAATTGACTAAAATACAACGTCGTTTATTGACAAATTTGAATGCAGAAATGGAAAGCAATATGTATGAATGAGAGACGTACAAATAACAAAACGGCGAAATTGTGTACAAATTATGGCACAAGCAGGGATATTCGTTGTCTGTGACGCAATATATGAAAGCCTGCATGAGATTTTATACCTTTTGAGGGGCATTCACACTTGTTCTCATGTCATTTGCTAGCTTTCCCGCAAAATCCCGCGTTTTATTTTCTAAAAATCCCGTCTCGAATCCCGTCTGAAAAAAATTCGGGATCCCGATCCCGTTCTCGATCCCGGACTCTCGACAAACCAAGTCCCGATCCCGATCCCGGTCCCGTACTTTTGAAAATCGCAGTCCCGATCCCGATCCCGATCCCGACAAAATGAAAATGACGAACACTA
>JASAMZ010011383.1:0-39742 GCA_030248115.1 Linhomoeus sp. GSCO2_2
TGGTCTTGCTCGTTTCATTACGTATTGCTGTGATTCGAGAAGCGACGGAGTTCGTCCAAGACCTGCCAAGACGGCTCAGACTACCAGCCGCCGGATATCAGGGAGAGTGCAGCGTCGAGAATGCTCTCTCCGCCATCAGAGACATGGACGACGTCCTCAAGCTCGTCAGCAAAGTCATCGACCTACCCGAGACAGACCACGACGACATGCCGGAGTTGGAAGAGGGTCCAGCAGACCCAGGAGTTACGACAGTACGTTCAACGAGTTGCCCAGCGCCAAACACCCCCTTCCCCGCTCTGCACCCAACAACTCATAAGAATCCGACCGCAGAACTCGAAACTCTTCTGTCGAAGGTCACAGTTGATCACTGTTCAGGGAGCGTCCGTCGACGGTAGCGTTTCCGGTATCAACTAGCGGAGGTTTCGTTTCCCCCAACGCCCCCGAGAGCTCGAATGCCATCGCGCGACGAGTCGAGTTAAGCGAATCAGCAGAACAGCGACACACGCGATCGTCTTGCGTGTACCGTCACAACTCTTTCCTTTGCTGTTGTTGTTGCGCCGTGTGTCGGAAAAACCCCCGCAGCAGGTGGTGGGGGGAAGGGGTTATAAACACGTCTACTAGTTGGAACAGCAAGAAAAAAATAAAACAACCCCGAACTATACAAGTCTCACGTAGGTGCACGACTCCACACGACTGATAACACACATATAGTTTTCCACTACTTCTCGCGTGCAAACGAATCGACCTATCGACATAACACATACGAACGCACCTTGTTACGTCACGGGGGGGGGGGAGGGGTGCGAGGCGTCTAAAACGCCATGACTAGCACCCAACAGACGCGCGCGACTACGCCACCCGTCGACCGTAGTGAAGCGCCTTCTACTATTACGGTCATCGCAACACCAGTACCCGTAACGCGCTTACTCGTTGGCGACTAGACGACGTCACTTCCTGCCTGCATCATGGAGTCTCCTCAGCAGCTCTGTCAGGCGGCTCGAAGTTAGCTCTCCGTTGTGTTCACCGCTGGTTTGGCTTGGTCTAGTACGTCCCATTTTCAGCCGCCCTACAGTCGGCCGCGCAACATCTCTCCTCTGCGATTCCGACGATCGACTACATGCGGCAGAAGGAGACGATACCGAGTCACGCCCTCTCCGTGATGCTAACAGACATCAACACTTTCATCGACGCTTTGAACCAAATCGTCGACGGTCTGGGGCTGTTGGTAGAGCCTCTCTCGTGCAGCGCGGTGAACTTGCTGGAGTCGATCAACGGTAGGGTTACATCACGAGATTGGTTGTTGCTACACGAAACCACCGGCCATTTCAGACGAGTTCTTCTTCGTCTACAACAGTCTGAAGAAACGCCTACGCGTACTCAAGTCGTTTAGTTTCGCCGCCGTCCACGTTCTCAACGAAACCGGGGCGCTGTCGTTGGTTACGTTGGTGACCCAGCACGAAGAAGCTTTCGAACAGCTTCGCCAGGCAAAGATCGCGCTCGGCGAGTGGTCGGGATTACTCATGTCGCGTCTCCTTGCGTAGCCTCTACATTCGTAGAGCGTCGGTTCATGCGCGTCGATTCATGCGCGTCGGCAAGTGCCATTCGGGATGTTCGCTTCGCTGTATGATCACTGTTTCCTAGTCGCGTTCGGTACGTACTGTTTTCGTACTTGTTCGATACCCGCACACACGGTTGTTCGTCACCGTGCTCTACTACGACATGCGCATCCGAGGGGGGCGCACGTCTATATGTCGTTTCCACATGCGCTAATATGCATTCGACCGAAGCCATACAAGAAGTTGACGACATGCAGTCGTACGGTCACAAGAACAGCTACGACTTCATATGGAAGTACGGGAACAACGACAGCATAATACGCAAGGCGAATGGTTGGTTCCCGCACGACAGAGCAAGCATCTAACTACAACCGACGCAATAGTTGTAACCGCGACCACTCGCCCAGTGCCACCATCGCATCATAGAGTTGTCGGCACGCCTCCTCATACTGAATCCGCAAGGCTCGGAAGGGCAACGCTCCGTGTTGGCCGAGGAGGTCGGCAGCGTAAGAACAACCTTCTTGGAACACAGGCAGATGACTCGATACATCGTCGTACACACAGAAGAAGCCCGCTGAAAGTCGAACGGAGTAGAGCGGAGCGCCAAATGCTTGGTCGCGTCGTCCCAACTCACCGTTCACCGTTTCCAACGCGTTGGCCGAATGGGAGCAGAGAGGTTCTTGTAGAAGCTGCACGGCGTCGATGACGGGGGTTAACGTGTCGATGGAAGAACGGAAATTTGACACCATCACAGAGAGCTCTTCGTCGGGTAGCACATCAAGTTGACGCAGATAGTCGATCGTCTCGATCGCCGACGAAAATTCTTGGACGGCCGACTGCACGGCAGCTGATGAAAGCGACAGACGACACTTAATCAGCGCACACCTAATACTGACTGCGTGCACCCCTTTTACTGAGTGACTGCACCCCACTAAAATCTGGCGGCCGTCTAGACTTACCGACTGCGATCCCACCACAATCTTTCGGGCTGACTCCACACGATGCCCCTGGTATGAATCCTCTTGAAGTTTATAGAGCGCCCGTCACAAGAGTGCCGACGAGTGGGGTGTACTCAGTCAGGAATTTCGTGGGATGCACGCAGTCCGTGATTCTGTACGCTACCCATATTTCTGTCGGGCGCACCCAGAGTAACAGGGGCGCACTCAATCCCATTTAACGGAACGAGAAACTCTACCAATATATTAATCCGCTGAGAACACCCCAACACATACCCGAAGCCACCCGACACAACTCCGCTGGTTCCATGATGCCGAGCGCGTCTACCTGCGTGTCACAGAGATCGTTACAACAAAAACATGGACCCGCTTCTACTGCTTGCGACTTGAGCTATACTATGCCAGAGCTTACGAGCATCGTTTTCGCAGCGACTCGCACCGACGTGTCCCTAACGCAGTCATTGCAGTAGGTCGCACAAAACAGCGATCGCCTCAGTAACAATACTTTTGACTTGCGGACACAACACCCGAATACCAACACGCAGTGCAACCAAGCAACTGTCTAACAACCGGTCAGAAGTACACATCAGCCACGGAGAGACATGTGTCCACACGCCGCGTGGGGACGCGGCACGCGAGCTACGCCACGTCGAAACGCCGTTTCCACAACATACAGATTCCTCCGTCGCCACAAGGCCGTCCACTCATCTTATGACATTGTTCTCAACGGCAACAACAACCGAGACGAGACGATAAACCAGGCAAAGGTATCTTTTGACATCGTAATATTCGCCGCAGTCTGCAACACTGACAGAGGACCACTCGACAGAGGTCCCAAGTCGATTTTGCTGCCGATAGCATGGACGCTCAACGGCTTTGTCGGGCGGCTTCTGGTAAGTTCCTCGATCGGCTTGCTTCCCAGTGAGTTTGAGGCCCCTTATTCGGTAGCACGTATAGCCGCCGTCCAGTCGGCCGTCGAACGACTCTCGTCGGCCATTGCGACAATCGAGTACATACACCAGAACGGCGGCCTGCCTCGTCGAACGCTCGCGGTGATGCTGGCCAACCTCCATGCTTTCATCGACAACTTGACTCGAGTCATCGATGGGTTGGAGCTGTTAGAAGAACCGCCTTCGTATGATACCGCGAATGCGCTGGAGTTAGTCAACGGTGAAGTTGCACACCTCCACTGGGCGTACACCAACCTTACCGTCGAAGTTTTCAGATGAGTTCTTCTTCGTCTACGACGGCATGGCGGACCGTCTCTGCGCACTCAAAGCATACAGCTACGCTACCGTCGACATGCTTAGCGCTAACGGAACGGTGTCGCTGGTCATCCTGCGGGTGCAACACGAAGAAGCGTTCGATCAGCTACACGGCGCGATGTTGGCGCTCGGCGTTTGGTCGCAGCTTCTTTTGTCGGGTCTGCGTTCGTAACGGCGACGTCGTTTCGCGCATCTGAGAGGTGTCGGCTATTGCTGGTTCTTTTGGCTTCAATATTGGTATTTCCAGTGTATGCGCCCAACTACGTCCATTCGACCACAGATACCGGGACTTCGACACGCCGCTCGTTTTCAACCACTCCGATGCGTATAACGCCCAAGCACGACGCATCGAAGGCGTCAGCATCGACCCGCAAGTTCACACGCGATTGCTTCGCAGGTAGAGGGCGTTCGAGTACAAGCGCATGGGCCCATACAAACCGAGGACGCAGACATACGGACGCAGTTCGGAGACTTCCATTTCGATGCTCACGACACGATGTACATTTGAGACGATACAACGACAACATACGAAAACCCAAATCCTTACACGAACAACGCTACGATACGGGCATACACAGTTCAGCGCAGACTTTGAGACTCGACTGGAATGAATACTGATCGGTGAGCAATCGCTAATCCACGAGACGCGATTTAGTCTACAGGCGAAGAACCAGCAACAAACAAGCAAGCGCGACAAAGACACGACGTCAGCGTATCGGCACACGTCTCGCCCAGAGTACCTTTCAGCGAAACTCTACCCCAACAGACTGAAAGCGTCACCAAACGAAACATGGTGGGGTCGCAATGGAACTGGCGCGGGCAGGAACGTGGGCGGTTCGGAAGGAGCCATTGTCGAGCTCGCGACGACACGACCGGGACGATGCGCGATAGTCGCTTCGCGACAGACTTGTGTAGCATCGGGCACTTCAGAGGCGTTCCCTGGCGGATGGCGAGCTGACATGTGGTAGCGGAGACCAGACTCGTGCTTGTACCGCTTGTCACACGAAGGCACCGGGCAAGCCACGCGCTACAACATCAACACTACGGCTCCGTAACATAGACCCTGTTGATCGACAGACAACACAACAACCCACGTAGCCCTGATGGACAGCTTTGACGTGAGTGCGCAAGCACGTCGGTGTTTTGAAAGTCTTCCCGCAAGACGGCACATCACAACCGAACGGCCGATCGTTGCCAAGACGGCGGTGATGATCTGCGAGCAAGTGGCCCGCCGCGAACCGACGGTCGCACAGCTGAACTCCTGTTGCTGAACCCAAATCACACAACCATGACTGATAACAACCGAACGACTCACACAGCAGGCGTACGGCTTGAAGCCCGTGTGAATGCGCACGTGCACTAGAAGACGGCGACTTGCGGCGAATGGTCGATCTGCGAAACGAGAAATGACTTACTAGCAGCAACACAACGCATGTCGCATATGCTCTCATTCATCCCATACGACCTCGTCTGCAGCCCCGCCATCGGCATCGACCATCGGTTGCTTTGCCAACGACGTGTTCCTGGCGCACATGCTGAACGAGAAAGCTATCGATATTGCAACAGATCCGTTCAACGAAAACTATCCGTAAGACTTCATGCAATCGATCCGCATTCGGGAAAGTCCCGGAAGTTCGTCCATAGACGCACTCCTCCCATCGGCAAGAAAACCCGAGGCCCGCGTGCGGTGTCTGCAAAACGACACGACGAGACGAAAATGCACCACAAGCGGCTGTCGAGATAGCTAGCAACGCCAATGCTTCCGTAAACAACCACACATGTGACTCACGGGGGTCGTAGAAGCCTCGTCGGCGACGATCTCTCCGATGCCGCTTTCGCGACACGCAGTTTCAAGAATGTCGACACCGACTACTGCCACGTTCGGACGCAGCTCGAGGTCTCCACTATCCGCCGCGCACACACTTGGATCGTGTCTATGGCCTTCGTGTCTCGTCACTCCTTGGCGACACGTCACTTCCAGTGTGTCGCCATCTCCGAACAGCCAAACACCAGAACTTTCGACACCGCCCGCGTCCATCGCGCAACTGATTCAAATTAAACCTCTTACCGCGACCGACGATGGCTCCTGTCGTTATACGCGGCCGAATGTAAAGTACGCAACGAACAATAGCAACAAAGTTACCGTAGGACGACCCGTAAGCGACGCAAAGTGTTCTATACGTGTAGGTTGACGTATCGACACGGATAACCGAACGAACATTGTTGGTTCTTCCTCGCAGAAAGTTGTATGCCATATATCGTTTGTACGCGATCGCGAAACTTTCTACGACACAGTCGTGTTGTAGCGGATCGGAAGTCGTCCCTTGGGGGGTTGTTGTTTCGTCACACAGAGCACCTCCGTCGCCGATCGAAGCTAGGAAAACGGTTGCGAAATGCACCACTTCACAGCTCCCCGCGTCGTCGGCAAGCAGCCCTACACCGTCCAACTGAACAGATGCGGTGGCATGAAGATCCACTTTCATCATTTTGAAGAATTCACGGAACGGATTCGAGGTAATAGCAACAACAGAACTGGTTTGCAATCCAACACTTCTTGTGCACGTCACGGACCGATCGGTTCTTTCTTCCTTAGGCGAAGCTCGGCGGATGCGTAGCGCCATTGCCCACGCGAGGAGTCTACTGGAGACCGTCACGGTACAGTACAACAACTCGCGCAGGTCAGCCAAGAAAGAGATCGAGGTTCAACTCAACTACATCGACACGTACGTGGACACCGTCGACATGACCAAGAACGACTACGCTTTCATCTACTACCTCGCCTCGAAACGCGGTTGGTTCTACGCGAGGTGACAAGCTAGAGCACGGAACATAACAGCAAAACTACCCGTTACAACAGGCGTGAACAAGAAAGACTCTTCCCGTCGGCAGTACAACGGTATCACCCTCTACGTGACGTTGGGAAAAATACTCATCGACTACTTCGCCTTGGAACAACATCTCACGATGATGCAGAGTGAGACGGCCATATTCTAGCCCTCGATATAACCAATACTTGGGTACTACACCCTGACACCATTGTTCACATTGCAGACAACCTACACCAAATCAGCATCCATTGCATCACCATCGACCAGGTCCTCGAGCGAAGCGACGTTTTCGACGGCAGCTATCGCCCCCGCAGTCAAGACGGCGTCAACAGCACGGCCGACAAACAAGCCCTCCTCGACGTCGTGCAGAAGATCAAAGCGTCGCGCGAACAACTGCACGTGGACTCAATCGACGAAGTTATTCACGGCTTGGCGAACTATTGACGCGGCAGGTACCGTATAGACACACCAACGAAACCCGCGTAAGCATTTGTGGCGCACCGAATGGTGGTTTTTCGACCGTTGCACGCGCTTCAGTTCGACTGGAGCTACGTTTATTACCCCAAAACTTCATGCTCACGTGACACCTGTAGTCTAACAGCGTTGGCGCCGCTGTTGCTACGCAGGTGCGGTGTCTTCATTTCTTTTGCACGTTCTGTGTCGTGGTTTCTTTCTCCGCGCCCTCCCACCTTTCCGACGACATGCTGCATCCCACACCCCAGCAAACAGAAGCCACAAACGGACCTCCTTCACATTTGTAGGTTCACCATATGACAACCGCAAAAGCAGAAAGCGAATGCAGTCTATTGCTTATGCGCAACTCAGTGGGCGGTCAGTACCCACGAGACGTCGGCTTCTGATGAGGAACTATTCGTTCTCTTCCTCTCGAGCGTTTGCGATGTAGGGTCGCAACCTCCCTTCTACAGAAAGCAACTAATTTCTTTCCCAGCTCCTACCTTTCAGCGTCGCGACGAGCTACCGGAAGACGACCTTCAGATCGCGCAACACCAAACGTCACAGAGAATGACAAATCTAAACTCCTACGCATCAAGTTCAACTACATGCTCTTCATATACTGGTCAAGCTCGCGCAGAATTTGGACAGACAACTGGACTTGGCGTAGGGCGTCTTCAACCCGGCCCGCCAACAATATCCACGGTTGAAAGTCGGGCGCCGCCTTGGGTCCCTTGAGGTACGCGTGCAGACTCGAGAGGTCTTCGTCAATCGACGGCAGAAGCTCTGTACGCAACAAGCAGCTTTTGTTTGTATGTTTTGTTTATTCCCAAGCACCAAATGTCGATCGGCGAAAAAATCGAGGAAGTTTACGACGGACGGACGACCAACCGGCCAAATCGCGCAACTCCTCCCTTTGCGGCTGGTGCGACGTCACGCGCCAGCGAGATTCTGTGTCGATCGGAAGACTTTCCGACAACATCCAAAGCCCCGCGGACGCAGCATACTTCTTGAGTCGGTACTGCAATCAATTTATCATTCCAACCCAGATACCGTTCACTACATCACAAACGGAACCCTCTCCGACGAGAAGGGTTACCACATACCTCGTAGAACTCCAGTTTGCGTCCAACCGTGACTGCGTGAATGCCGTCGATGTCTTGTCCGCATGTGAAGATGTTCGTGATCAGCTGACGGGCATTGAGTACCGCTTCGGCAGCCGTCTGGGTACGGTCTGTAAATAAGTACCCGTTGACGTCAAGAATCGAATTGTTCGTAAACAGCATCTCGACCTCGCAACATCAGGTACGCTTCTCGCAAATCCGCGAATCCGACACCCGCGTGGTCCGAAGACGCCATGTCTCGAGTCAACGCAAGTCAACCTAGCGGAACGGAGCCTAGAACGCTATACCGGTGTTTCCGATCCGAACAGAGAAGACTGAATTGTTGATGACGTGACGATATCATACCGCGCCTCGACCACTATGCGCCGCAATAAACAACGTGTACGGTAAAGCACAACTGAAAGTTCATCTAGAGCGCAATCGTCATACTTTTGACAACCCACTGCTGAATATTCGTCACACCGCTCGATATACCTTTAACACCAACGTCCAACGCAACCGACTCGTGTCAACAGCAGTCGCGAATATACGCATCGTGTAGTGGCAACGCATCTGATTCAACGTCTCTCGAGACATACCTGAAAGCATCTTTGGTCCTTCGTTTGCTACCATCGATTGCCGGTGCATGACCGGCAAAAGTTCCACCGCATAAGGAAGAAGGTCACGTCAACCAGAGACTGGGAAGCCGCGATTGCAACCAATCCGGATACAGCAACATCTATTTCACGAAGCATCCGTTGGGCTGCTGTTCGTTCGATGGATCCCCTGCAGTTGTGCCAAGCCGCTTTGGGTACGTCGAAGTTCTCGCAGGATGCTCTATTGCCGATCCCGCACGCACGATCTATTCAGTCGCAGTCGACAACGCCATGATGCGGTTTATCGCCGCTTCCGGGGCAGCGCACATGGCGCTGCAGCACGGGCCCCAGCCAGTCTTCTTACTCACCGGCTTGATGGACGAGTTCGACAACTTCGTCGGTATTTTGACCCAAGACGTTCACTATCTTCAGGCGCTGCAAGAGCCCTTCACGGACGCCTCCGCATACGTCCTGAGTTTCTTGACAGGTACCCTCGTTCTTCTACCGCCGTTGCCGCGGTGATACGCAGTTGCGTATGATGGCCTATGTTGACAGCGGATTTCGGACACGTCTACGAAAGGTCTCGCGACCATCTGGTGACCACCAACGCTCTACGCACGACGGCCACACAATTTTTGAACGCCAACGGATTCGCGCACCATGGATTGGGGTTCAACAACCAAGGACTAACGTCGTTGGTAGACTTGCACACCGAGCACGACGAAGCCGTTCAACAAATGGCCGTTGCGATCCACGCCTTGAGCCAGTGGGCACAGTTGTTGATGCAGGCGTTGGGGTTGTAAGCGTGTCACTTTCTTTGTCATTCGTGCATGTCGGTGCAACGTACTTCTCATTGCTGTTGAAACATAAGTCGTCGTCTATGTTAGTATGACAGTTCTTCTGCCGACACGTGCCACGCGAACAAGCCGTGGAACCTTTCTGTCATAACGTTCCTCGTCACGCTGCTTTGTGGTTACGGTAACGACCGCGCCTCAGGAAACCAGCGATGCTTTCGGTATAGGACACGACTATCCCTCCTACAACACACATATCAATGCGTTGACGGCCGTCGCCGTTCTTCTATGGAGGCACAAGCGCGCTGCTCGCATCGCATCGACCACGTCAAGAACGAAAACGTCAGAACGTAGAAGAGTTAGAACGCTAAATGGACAAGCGAACACAACCGGACGATGACCCGACCCACGGAACGCCAAGACGCAAAAAGCACATCCCAACACTGCAGACACCAAAGCAGAGCCGAAGCATGTTCGAGCCATCAGTAGTCGGTCAAATCCCCGTCCTGTTTCAAGGTAGACAACCATACGTTGTCGCGTATCACCGCTTCTTTCTCTTCTGGCGACAGATCGTCGGGCAGGTTGAATAGTCCGCGGATCTCGTTCACGGTCTTTCCTTCCATCATGTCGGCCACCGCTTGGGCACAAAATCCGACCAACCCCGAGAGACCAAAGTAGTCAGCCGTCTACAACACAATCAATCGGGTTTTAACACGACGTACGACGAACGTGCTACCTACTGAACCCAAAGACATCACCTGTAGAAAAGCGAAGAGCGCCTTCTGGTCAGCGGTTAACTCGTCGACCAATTCGCGGTCGAACGTCGCGGCTGTGTCCGTTTCGCGCGACGAGTTGCTCTGACCTGTGTATGTAGATCTACGACCGTCGTGCATCACTTCTGTTTGGTTCCCACCGGAGATGTGCCCACTTGGTCGATTTCCTCGATCGCCTCGGAAGGCGCCCCCGTCGTCCTTTGCCGTTCGGTCAGGGTCGCTGCCTGTCGATCCACCGCCCTTCTCTTTTGGACTCTGTCGCTTCAACTGGACCTTGTGGTGCTCTACCCAACCAAACACCTAGCAACTCAATCCCTCTAGTCAGCCGCTAACAAGCAACTGCGGCAGTTCACAAAAACCTTTTCCATGAGACGTAGCGGAAGACTGTGGGGGTTGGCCTGTCGCAGAACCGTGTTCTCGTCGAAGCTGTCGTCCACAACTAATGCGAGTTGAAAGCGAATTC
The DNA here is from genome assembly GCA_030248115.1 of Linhomoeus sp. GSCO2_2. Classification (NCBI taxonomy): domain Eukaryota; kingdom Metazoa; phylum Nematoda; class Chromadorea; order Monhysterida; family Linhomoeidae; genus Linhomoeus; species Linhomoeus sp. GSCO2_2. The sequence goes on from JASAMZ010011383.1 coordinate 10,788, forward strand.
TATAGTCAGACTACCCATACGAATTCTCAAAACTTATCGCCACGCACTGAGAAGGGCGTCGTTGATGGTGGGCACCAATCTCAAGATGTCCACAGCGATGTGCAGTTGATATTGACCAACACCGCCATCGACGTCATCCGTGAACGTGACGAGACAACGTTGGAAGACCTGTCGCCACGTCACGCTGATTGCTGGTAACAAACCTCACAACAAGACGCTCTAACATCGAAACCTTCGGTTGCGCGACGTCCATTTCGATGTCCGGATTCGCGACCGGTTCCGCGGTTGAGCGAGCGCTCGAGGCCGCCTCGTCCATTGCGTAACAACTAGCTGTTTTCGCTTCCGGTGGTAGTAGTTGCCGCTTTGGCGTTTACTGACTGAACTACGACGGGAGTACGGGACACAACTAGTGTTCGAGACACCAACAAACGCGAATCGCGCCCCGCTAGCTGACCAGAGGGCGTTGGTTACGTCTGTCGTGTCAACTCCGCAACTTCATCTTTTCTTTGCATGCGTAAATACCTCCAATCGACTTCGCCTTTCAGCACTTTCCGTGAGAAGTCACGTAACCTCGTGTCGGGCGAACACAGCCAACGAACAAAAAAAAACATGAACATCAACAAATGTCTACACGTTGTCCCCTATCTCACGACGCATCGTTACCACAACAAACGTTGTTACCGCCACGCAAACCGAGCATACGAATGGCGAGCGCTCTGTTGCAGAAAGAACAAACCAACGAGCGAGACATATCGTTATTGCTACGACAGTGACGAAGACGAATCCTCAAAACAGCGGTTACCGTTACGCACTATACGGTACACGAGAACAGAACGCAACAGCATATCACCAATCCCAATCAGGAACCGACGCAATGAGCGACACATGTGTCGGACAATACCGCAACGCACCCCGTGCCATCACGATCTCGCACCTGAGACAAAACCATCTAGGGTTTCATCGAGTTCACTAATTTCTCGCGGTGATTCTTTCTCCAGTTCCACACGTAGGCCGACCACCAATCGCCCTTGTTCCCTCGACTGCTGCTCGTCGACGACGCAATGGATTCTGTGTCAGTCTCAGCCGCGTCAGCCCCTTGTTCGACCACGCGTCGCGATTCGCGCTACAACAGACGAAGACACAATCAATCGCTGGCAACGTACCACGATTTTGTGCCCCGTCAGAACAGAACGACTGTCGCACACGCGCGAAATCAAGCGGAACTCATGTGTTGATTCACGTACGGCAGTACGAACCTGTCCGTCGATGATCACGTCTGCGATGCTTCTGACCGGCGTCGCCCCGGTCATGGCCTCCCGCCTCGCTTCCAACAACAAGTCGTGAGCCGCCTATAATTCGTCGGATGTCGTTCTATGTTACAAGCCCTAACACTCACAATCCCCACCAAGACACCAACGCTGCACAAACGGATCCACGGCTTCCCGTCAAAACTGGTGTGCAACAGCTCGACGGCGTCTCGACACTGGTTGTAGGTGAACGTCGGCTGATACCCTTCCATGATCGGCATCTGATGCAAGCGCAGCGGTTGCGGACGCAACTCTTCGAACAGCGTCAAGGTCGCCGCGTCCAACGCAACATGCTGCAAGAACGATGTTCAGTAACGTAACAGTCTGGTGTCGCGACTACATCTGTGATCTTCTACCAAAATCGACATATACGCTTACCATGTATTTGGGGAGGAAACATTCGTCAATCCCGTTGCGCAGAGATATCTTGTCAACACAACGATTCATGACGAATCACGATCAACAAAGAAATGCTCGGTAGACGGTCCGTTTCACAGCTCGTGTAACATTTCTTTCGCGTACGATCGACTTATGAAAGAGGGGCACATCAACAGCAATTCCTAATGAACACTTCGCCCCTTTGCCGTCCTTGTATTTCGCATGCGGAACATGCGAACTCAACGACTGTACTCGCAGATGGACAGATGACACGCGGACACACGCTCTTACGTGAAACCCAAGGAAACGTCTCGGAGTAGTCGATGCTTGGTTGTTCCACGAGGCACCGCGGTTACGCCACACGTACCCCAAATGGCTCCCCGTTATTCTGTTGAACTGTATGACGACGACGGCGACGCCACCCCACTACTACACAACATACCGTAGGCAGGGTAGTATAACTAAACTTGGAGACCTGTTAGACTAACGCGTTGATACACCTGATACCTAATATCAGCGTCCTCGCCGCGATTCACGAGTAAACGAACGTTGCACAAACAATCAACCAGTTGCTGCGCGCTGCGAGTACTACTACTACAGGTTACACGTCTTGTCGTAAGAAAGCGATCGAACGACCTATCCACAAAGGATGTTACGAGCGAGGACACCCCTAGCGCATTCACACACGATACAATAACAGGTAAATGGTTTTGACACCAAACTTGATTATCCAGCGGTAACAAGTCTGGTGGCTGTAATCGCAAGCGACTTTCAGAGCACCACGACCGCGAGTGAGTTCGCAGAGGAGGGAACCTGCAAAGTGTGTCAGATACCACATACAACATTTATAACTCACCAAGAACCACCAGTCAACTTTGAGCCCCACCGAGAAATGTTTGGGCGAAAATCTCCGCCGTGGGTGCACCAGGCGCGTACGGGTCGCGTAGTTGGACATACAAGGCAAAGACGTTGACGTGTACCGCCAAAGAGCGCAGACCGACGCCAGCGTCAGCTCCTGCTTCACTACAACGTATCGAATTATTTTTCGGCAGGGAACATTGTCCGTGACGATCTCCACGATTCGTGCAATTGTACTCGCGCAGGTTAGGGAAAATGCGAAGGATTTCTGTCAGGGGAACCACAGAAGAATGGTATTGGGGCTGAAATACGGTGGCCGTCAAGTCGGCTTGCAGAATTTTGACGTTGGGAACCACCAATCCGTGAAACTCGGGAGCGCAGAGATCGAAAGACTTCTTGACGTTTGAGACATCGACATGCTCCAGGGATGGCAGCAGGCGCAAAACATCCACAAACTGTCGCGTGTAGAACCCCCCTAAGACACCAGTTGTACCGCCGGGCGTAGGAACGCCGCTCAACGCCAAATGCTCTGCAATCAAAACACCACAATAACCTTCGGACACATGTGTCCAGCAAACAGAACGAAACGAACTACTGAAATCGCTACAACAAGTGGATAACGATTGCTTACGCAGTACGCGGAGTTCCTGGAGAGCCTCCAGCATTCTGTCGAAGTTCGTGCAGCACAGCAACGAGAGGGACAACTGGCGCAAACCGACAAATTCGCGGAGGGTCATCCACATGAAACTAAATGACCGGTTTGACACGATGTGCTGTCGTCGGACAACACAACACTCGCACTTCACACGAGGATGACGCAACAACTTGCGTAGACGCCCACCTGGAAACCGATATCCATATGCCGGAGGGCTCTTGGAGCAGATCCAGACGAACCTCTCGCAAAGTGTCTTGGTATGGGAGCAACGCGCAGAGGGATGGCGCACTCGAGGATGTATGTCGGACGCGGCACACAGCGGCTCGTACGGTGCCGCCGACGTTCAAGCGGGACAAAGGGGTTTCACACGAGGCCACGTCGGCTGCGGTGATGTTCTCCAACACAACAACAGTGGGACGAACTCTGCAGGACAGGAACGTCAGCGCCGCGTCTAGAGCATTCGCTCCGGTCCACATCATCGTTGACGTCACGGCTGCGCCCACGTCAGCTTTGTTGCTCAAACCGACGATCCAAGCGTCTCCACCGCCACTTCGAGCCGGGGTTAGCCAAACCAGTTTTGTTTCCTGCCAGGCGCTGGAAACAAAGCACCAAATACCAAATCAACCGTCGTCATCAGTCGACCGTAAAGCGGGTCCTCCCACCAAGGGTCGGCCTCCAAAGAGATCTCTTCTCGTCCCCACAGTTTGCTAATCATTCTCTGATTGGCGGTCAGTTTCGACAAAATGACTCTTCGCAACTCGTAGGGCAACGATCTCCATCCCCAGATAGCACGCCCCTGTTGGGCATCACCGGCCATTGCCAACCAGTTATACTGATACGACACGTCTTCCTAAATACCTTCTTTCCGACAGCTGCACATTGTACTGTGTGGCGTAAATGTCAGGACCAACGCCATGTAATACACACAGCGCAACGAACCGACGCAACATAACTCGCTACGCACATCAGTGTCAAACCCATACCGCCGTAACAATTTCAGCAGTATCGCCGTTCGCAATATGCGCATTGGTATCACCTCATGCGTCGAAACAGTGGCAGTGTTCGGCGGAAGTGTTGCACAGCAACTCATCAGCAGCGCGCCGATTACGCGAACTGTCACAGGAACGTGGACATGTCTAATTTTGATCCTCCACCGCCCACTGTCGTGGAAACCATCCTTGAACCATGGCCGTTCGTAGGGAAAGGAAAATGTGCCAAACCCGGCCGATCGCATCAACAAACCGTACTCACGGCGTCCATTCGACAGGTACATTGTGAAACCCCCTTTCTCTTCGATCTCTACCACTTGTCGCTGGAGCGAATAACCGCTTCGCAATTTCACACGTTAACCGTCCACTCTCAGGCAACAAACAATATCTACGAACAACCCCTCTCAAGTCTCGACGTAGGAGCGCCCGTTGAGGTACTGGACAACGGCAATTGGCAGCCGGCCACGCTGGTTTGGGTCGGTACCTCTCGACGAAAGAAATTCTATGGGTTTCATTTCACCGGCAAAAGAACAACGGAGGTAAATTACTATTGTACAGCGCGTGCTGTATCACGTATGTGACACTACGACAACGTCTACCCCTTGATTCGCACTATCTGACGCAGTCTACTCTTCAGTATGCGTCGAGCGGGTGCGTTCGCCCACGCACGGTACCCGAAGATCCCCGCTACGTCCACTCGAAACTCGAGGGGCTCACAGACGAGCAGCGCCGGGTCTACGAAGAACTTTTGGAAACGATTGCCCCCGGACATCGCCTGTGCTACCCCGGCGTCGAGAACGCAGTCGTACAGTGGATTTGCCGAAAATCCTTCCTCGTATGCACGACCTTCGACGAATCCGGCAGAGCGCGCATCATGCACATGTGGACACTGGCGCAGACTTTGATGTTCGTCTTACAAATAACAGGTGTCGTTTCCGCGCTTTTGATGTCGAACATACAAACCACAACGCAGACCACCCAACCGCCCACAATCAAGCGGACCACACGCGGCGTCGACGAACGAACAAGTCGAACCGGCCCTCCACAGGTATCGCCTTCGTCGTATAACGACGTTCGCACATCTTCCTACAACATTCATCTCTCCATGTTGTCCACAGATCCTCCGAAGAAGATTCCCCCCCAAGGAAACGCGCGTGCGTCAACGACGATCTATGCGACCAAACCGATCCGCCCGCCGACGAGAACGTGACGTCGTCGTCACCTGTCGCTTCGTCTAGCAACTGCGTCGCAGACAGAACGACGCATGACAGCGACGACCGACACGACATCGCAGTAGCCCACGAACCCTTATCACGACATCCCAGTCACGTCAAGTCCGGAGACAACTCGAACCCCTCAGGCGAAGGTTCGTCGACTTCTCGTGTTCCGTGACAGACGAACTTCTCCCGCCAAGAAATCACGAACGTAATCGATTCAGATCAGACTACGACGAAGGGGATTGCTTCACGAAGCACAAGTCGAGGAACACTATCGGTGACTGCCGCCATGTCGAAAAACTTACCAACTACATACCCCCCCCCCCCCCCCTTCAAGCAGTCGTTCGTTCTATTTGCAGGGGCCTAGACTGCTGCAGTTGCTTGCCGATCTCAACGGACGAACCACCTACGTCGAGCGACTGCTGGACGGGTGCCTCGGACCCGCAACACAACGGAACAAACACGTCAAAGAGGACATCTCGCCAAATCGCGCTACGAGAGGGCACACTCCAGCAACGTCCACGGCACATCCTTTCTACCATGTTCGCTTCGTTGATACGTTTTTTTTTTCTTTGTCGATCTTTCCTGCATCAGCTAGTGACTTCTTCTATAGCGAATCAACGCCACACAACGACGGCCGAGGCGAATGTAACCGACATATGATACCCCCAATAGTGGACAAGTGTCCCCTATCAATTCAGATGACAGCCAACGTCCCCGCCGAATGCTGCAACAAAGGAACGCAAGCCACACCGCGCAGAACGTTGGACAACGTGACCACCCGCGCCAACGAAGCCACTCCCAAGCACAACGACTCGCCAAAATCGAACTCGAAGTCACCGCTTCCATCAAAATCGCCAACGATCTTGGAGAGCTCGCGTAAGCCATTTCGGCGCTCCCGCTAGCCGAACGGGAACAAGGCACGCCGTTACGGAGTGCGGCATAGCTTGCTAGCCTTGATCTCAATCACTGGAGTATAGCATCCTTCAGAACACGTCCCGTCCACAATGCCGAGCGGAGGACACAACGCGCGCCATCCCTCGACCGACTGTACACCACCTTCCGCATGACTGCCCACGGACCGATTCGAAACCCTTCTTCGCCTTTCGTACTCCCCCCATATGACCTCGCACGTTCTTCTACGGAGCGAATCGTTCCATCAGTTTCTTTATCGTAGACGCATGTGTCGAACAGTCGCATTCGCTCGCGTCGTTACAAGTGCGTGTGCTCTGACGACGCCGTTTGCATCGACCGTTACTCATAAGTAAGATGGTGGAACGCGGAAGTCACTTTTTTGCTTGACCGATTGCTTTTACGACACTGTATCAACTAGTGATCGTGGATGAAGGTATCTGCCCAACCAGATTTGATGTACCGACCAATGCGCAGCAGTTCCTGTCGACCAACCATCGTTTGGATAGCACGATGTTTGTGCAGTATCAGACGTTCTATCGACAGCTGCCGCGTTCGATCGACGAAATCACACAAAACTACACAACACCGCACTTTACCGTATTCGCACATTCCCGACGACTGATAGGAAGCCTAGCATGGTATACGACATTCACCGCACCGGTGTGACAGCACTCGTATTGCGTTTCAAATCTACAACGACAAAACAGTCTCACCAGGGCACGTTTCAGTAGCTCCCTTCGCAATACAACAAGCAGCGGCCACGACGTTGCATGAGTTCGCTATGTCGCGACACTCCTTGCGACTGGCATCGCAACCGAAGAAACGAAAAACCACAGACGACCAAGAGGGACATGCGCCAAGGCAAGATAGCTGTACGTCGGTTTCAGAAACCCTATCCTACCTTCGTCTTCAGGACGCCTGTGGATATGGTAGAAGTCCCGAAAACCGCATACTACGAACTGAAACGACGCGTCGAGTTGTTACGGGCGGATGTAGCGGGTCTCCAAGGACTCTCTATGAAGCAGAAGGACGCGGTTACTAACCGTTCTGTCACTGTAACGCTCCGGTCAACGTATCATCAGCACCGCTCGTTCAGCTGGACAACATGGAGGAGCTGCTGTTTGAACAGCAGGCTTACCAATACGAAACGGACGATCCGATCGACATACAGGGGACCTTTCTGGCCATGTTCCGTCCCATGCCCGAAGTATTCATGTTGGTGCGTTGCATACTGTGATATCTTTCGCTACCGCTGTAACCACCACCGTGAGTACAATATTACCAAACCAGTACAAAAGCATCCAATCCTCCCATCTGTCGTTCTCAGGGCCTCGACGACACGCACAACCTGCAAGGTCTCGTCGGGGCCAACATTTCCTTCCGCCGCGAAGATCACGAAGCGTTCCAGACCAGCACGTGGGCAAACGCCATAGCACACGCGTTGGTCGATGACGATTACGCTTCCGAAGCTGCCACCGAGGAGCGCCAACGCCTAGAAAAGTATCACAGACTCGTCGTTCTGCTCATAGAAAACATCTGGACGTGCCTGAAAGGACTCGTGCTACTGAACGGTAGTCGTTTGCATTGTATACATTCACACAATCAACCTAACGCCCATAATCGGACATATCTTCAGCAACCGACCCCGTTGTTCGCGAAGACACCAACAACCGCTCGCTGGAAGAGATCTACCGAGACGAAGACAGCCTGATCGGATCGCTGATTCGCTACGCCCTGGACATCACCAAGGTTATTGCTACGACACGTGTCACGACGCACTGTTTTCTACCATCAAGTTTTCTAGATATCCGAGCACGTATCGGCCCGGAACATCGCTGAAGCCACCGAATGCGCCCTAAATCACGCGGCCGATCGGTATCAACAGCGCTTGAATCTCCTGGGAGACACCTTTCGCAAAAACCGAAAACTCTACCGCAACCTCATCTATCGCCGACATTTGTTCGCCGCACCGACCTCAGGCACCGAAACGGCTGCCGGTTTGTCCCCTTTGTGCGACACATTCCCAAAATTCACTTATGTAGTTTCACGCTACACCACAGACCGACTGGAAGGCTTTGCGTCGCGGTTGGATGTCCCCCCTTTGACGCTGACGACGGACAAAGCTCGCTCGGCGGTCTATTCGCGTGAGGACACACTTTTACGTTTTGTTTTGGATTGTGGTCCGTGCACAAATCCTCTCTCGTCAGTCTACACGGTGTACAGAAACAACTAACGTAACCACATAGAAACAGCCTCGAAGGAGACAGCGGAACCGGAGGGGAACTTCGCCGAACCACGGACATCGCCGGCGACCGAAAATTAGCTGTCCCACAACGCCATTGCCGACTCAGCAATGCTAGTACCGTAGGATCGCAGCCCCCCAACGAAGACAGAATTTCCGCTACATAAGCCTTTCGTTTGTTCTCGTTCACGTTGCGCCGTTCTTCCGACGATTGGTGTTTTCTTTGCTATTGGGCAGCCCTGTTCGCGCGAAACGTCACATTCGTCCCACACCTTTCTACTTTAGTCGTCCGATCGCCTGTATCCTTTAAACGAATTGCGTCGTACAACAATAATGTCCGCAAATCGACCCAACAGGTGGCAAACGCATTACCTTGACAATCTTCCGATATTTCTTACATTCCAACCCAGTACTAACGTACAGCGGCTGTTCGGGTCTCGACGCGAACGCACTAAGGCTGAACACACCCACCACTGTTCAAATCGACACGGTGTTCAGCATCGCTTGCCCATCAGGCGTCGTTTCAGCCAACGCGCGTCAACAGACGAGCTGCGAGAATTGTTTCGTTGTTAGACTCGGTCGGACACAATGCAACGATTCGTCGGCCCGGAACCCTACCAACTAACGCTGCGTTCCACCGGGGCATTCGACGTCAACCACCGCGCCCTACAAGCTTGGGCATCGGAAGTCTTGAGTGAAGTGTTCTTTTGTCTACGACCGAGAAGTAAACGGGCCCTCGACTCACATTACAACTCTCACAGAGGACGCTAGCGCTATGCGAGCGACCGCCAACGAGATGCAAGAGAAGCTCCACTCGTTGCAAGTCAAAGACCGACGGACGAGGGAAAAACGAAACGACGACATCCAGGATCATCTTCGTCGAATCGTTACCTGTGCCGACATGATCGGCATGTTCTCATCGGATTACGCCTTCCTCTACTACCTCACGTCGAAACGCGGTAAACGCCACTTTCTACCGCAACTGTTACATCCATACCACACGCACAAGGACAGAAACAGAGGAAGCCGCCATTTTAGAAACAGACCGTCGCAGCTATGCCGTCTGGCGCAACTCCGGATACACGCTGCATCCGTACAAAGGAAAACTGGCGATCGACTACTATACCCTCCGCGACTACCTCTCCCAAAGACACGGTCCGTCATACGTCCCAACGGCTCACCTTGTCTATGTAACGCTTCCTACAACGTTCACGTTTCTACTTCCTCTGCCAGAGAATCTACACGATATGGAGCACTCCCTTTCGGCCATCGACGACGACCTGCGCAACAGCTACGTTTTCGACGGCAAGCTCTTCCTTAGCGGCGAGCCGCTCGCGAGTTCGTTAGATAAAACCGATTTGATGAACACTGTTAGCACCATCCGCTTTCTGCATGGGAAGTTTTGTCGCATAGGAATTGATCAAACCATATACGACCTCTGCAACACCCCCACCTGATTTCCTAGACCCAACAACCATAGAGCAGTTACGGTTTCTTGCACCGTTGGCGCGGAACGTTCCATACGCTTCCTATGGATCACATAATCGGTTCCATCGTTGATATTCGCCGTTTTCTAACCCGTCGTACGCGACAGGATCTCCGCCCTCTGCCGTTGTCGTTACCCATAATGAACCATTCGTCACGTCTGCCAACGATAGCAGTCATACTTGAGGTCGATGACCCGATTGACACATACACTCGCATTAACAGTCACTACGGTACAGGCACACCCACACTACCGACGCGCACCACAGATAAGTCACGGACAACCATCAACGGCCAAAGCGGTGGCCCCCCCCCCCCCCCTCGCCGCGCCGTCTAACGGTAGATACAACGCGAACGCGAGTCGGCTCGCGACCGATGCTCGGCAGACGACGAACGGCAACGTGTCGTAAGTTACCGTCAACCGCCGAAGCGGTGAGCGCCCCCACCGCCCCCCCCCCCCCCCTCCCTCGCTGCCCCGTCTTACGGTAGATACATCGCGAACGCGACTCGGCTCGCGGCCGGCGCTCGGCAGACGACGAACGGCAACGTGTCGAAAGGAACCCCCAACCGCCGAAGCGGTAGGCGCCCCCCCCCCCCCCCCCCCCCCCCCCCTCGCTGCGCCGTCTTACGGTAGATAGAACGCGAACGCGACTCGGCTCGCGGCCGGCGCTCGGCAGACGACGAACGGCAGCGTGTCGAAAAGGAACCCTCAACCACAGAAGCGGACGAACGCGACTCAGCTCGCAGTCGGCGATCGGAACGCTCATTGAGTCACCAGTTAGAACAATCCGTCTCGTCGTAGCTTGCAGTATCACACACCACCCATTGCGTTGATATCAGAGGCAAGTATCGAACTGTTACAACAACCAGGCCGTTGTCAAGTCTAACGCTGATTGTCACGATACAACACGACATCCTAGCCAACAAAGTAGGAACAAAACAAAAAAAAAACAGAAACATTAGCAATGCATAGAACGGAATCGAACACCGACCGTTTATCGGTACATCAGTACTAACGTAGTGTTCAGTCGCCTAACCCAAAAAGACACTTGCCAATGCGCTACGTCAAGTCTGCCGTTCGACATATACATTGTACTACAACAGCAAACGACATCCGTCAGACCAACAGAACGGCACGTTTCCTCTAATTCAGCGATGGTCGCGCACAACCACCTAGTAGCGTCGTTCTCTTCGTGTTGAGAACACAACGCTTGCGCATGGCCAGGACTACTGTCGCGTTCCAACGTGAAACGTCGTCGACTGGTTCCGATGTTCTGCAAATAGGCGACGACACCCACATAGGAGACCCCGCCATAAGACGACGACACGCGATAGTTGCCGCCACACTGAACAAACGACGCCCGACGGAGACACTCCAAACTTTGCAACGCGCGATAAACGACAACCTCCTCTGTTTCGGCGCACTCACACATGACCAATTCACGCAAGTTCGTCCAACGGCTCGGCTCGTGAGCCATCGTCAACAAACACGAACGACACCGAATTGCTCCAGTGACACTCAAATCCAACGTCGTCAAACAAGCACCAATCGAAAGTATAGCAGCGAACGTCACCTCGCGCCACACCACATGACCCGCACTATTGCCACGGAACCCGCCGGCGGATCGTTTCAAACACAGTCTAACATCCCGCACAGGCGACGAACCAAATGTCCGAATCCAATCGCTCCGTGGCAAACGGTCGTCCAGCGCCAACTCTACAACGGCCGACCATACTGACGTGGTAGCGTAACGGCACCACACTTCCAACCAGGGAACGACGTCCGCATGTTGCAATACTGAGTGGACGTCCATCGACAACAACGCCTCACCGACACCAACACGCCTGGCGAGGAAACATTCAAACAACAACCGCGTTTGCTGCGCGGAGAGCAACCAGATGGTCGTTTCCTCGTCTTCGCGAACGCAGCGTATTTCTATCTGATCCTTGGTCCACAGACGCACCGTGATCTCTGGGTGGAAGCGGTTGAAACTTCGCCAACGCCTGCAACAGTGCGCAACGACAAATCATAGATACTATTCGTCCCACCCAGGGTAATCATTACGGCACCTGTGCTGTACGACCAGGTCGTGCATGGTTCGGCACGTCAATCCCAAAGACAGCATATCTTCCACCGATAGCGCCTCGCAGATGTCGCGTAACACGATCGCCGGTAAACCGCACAGCGTTTTCAGTCCATCCATTGAACCACCGGCAATTCGTACATACAATGCCCGATATCGCGTCCCATCAATAGCACTTCATCTATGTCACTGATCACAAGCGGTCTACAAACACTTATGAGCACGACTCATCTGCATTAGAAACGTCGATACATTTCATACTGCAGATAGCGCCATTGCTAGCGTACAGCACACAGCATTCGGTTACAAAACGCACGTATACGCTGGCTAACCAACGTCCACTCGGCCAGAGACGTTCGCTTCTTCGGTTTTGTTACACGACTCCTGACGGAAGCAAAGCAACGATGTCAAGTTTCGAGATAGACCCCCCCACCCCCATTGGTGACATCCTGAAACCATGGCCGTTCGTTGGCAAGGGCGAAGAATGTCGAACAGGATACCCCGTGCCACGAGACGTTCTGGTTGAAGAAATACAAGAGGTTCTACGACCCAACGTGATATGCGAGATTTCGGCCCGTGCGAACATGTCTTCCTTTTAGGCAAACTGCACGCGATACGCTCAACAACACCCAGCCCTACACTCGGGAGACCAAATAGAAGTGCTCCGCCACGGCAACTGGATTCCCGCTACGCTCATTTGGTTGGGGCCACCGACAAACGAACGGATTTTCGCATACTGCTTGGGAGAGAGCGACAGTGTGAAGGCACGTATTCTTTTGAAACCATGCTTGTAGACCACTCTACAGCGTGAGGTTCATTTCCCAACTCAAAACTAATCAATCGCTTTCAGTACGCCTCCACCGCGTGCTTGCGCGCGTTAACTCGAGCGCTGGAGCCGCACGACGTGGCTGCTAACGACAGCAACCTCGATGCAACGCAGAGCAAGCTGTTCCGCGAGCTCGTGGAGACGGTTGCCCCAGGGCACCGCCTAGTGTACACACCGACCGCTAGTGCGACGGTCCAATGGGTCTGCCGAACGTCTCTCGTACTGTGTCTCACGTTGGATTCCAGCGGACAAGCGTTCATCGTCGACTTCTGGCGTTTGACACAGGCGCTAGTGTTCGTTTGTTACGGTTCGAGCTGACCTAGTCGGTTAACATATCGAACGAAACACCATATGAAGTTCACCGCCTTGCATATCGCCAAAGCTACACACATCCTTTGCAGACCTTCGACACAACCTACCGCGAGTGGAACGCCAGTTGAAGTGGACTACGTGCGGCTTCCTTCATCGGAAACGAGGTCGACGCCAGATCACGAACACATACCGTGACGTATCTACGAACGAACCAGACTCTGCTGAGAACTTTAGCACACGGTTACGCATCTTTCCAGAGAGAGCAAAGATGTCGCAAAAGCCGAGCTACGACGGACGACTGGGCAGACTGCCGTTGACGCAACCACGGCCATGAACTGTACACGGCCAAGCACCACTCCATCCGCTGAACCAGCTACCAAGATCAACAGTCGCCGAGACACAAAGGTTGACAACGTCGTAAGCGTTCGCGGTCGCTAAGCATAACAACGAATCGAATATTTCGTCGTTTACGAGCGAACCTTCGTCGTAGGTACACCCATTGTGATTCTTCTTTAGCGCGACGGCCCTTTCCTTCGTCGTCTGCTCGAAGTACGCGGATCGACCGCACACATCGAACACCTCATGGGAGGATTCGTGCGGTCCACCATTACGGGACTGGGAACCGAAGGAGTTCGACACAACAGGTACTACCGCCAACGTCTGTTAGGCTATTTTACTTACTCCATTCCCAACGGACGAGTCAACTACGGTATCGATTCAGTCACACAGGAGGCTGTCGGCCAAAGACGAACCGACAAACCCAGACGTCTACCGTGCCTCCGCTGTCGGATGGTACGTTTCGTTTAGCTTCTACCGTTCAACATTCCACCCACCCCCTATCGCACATCAGACCGTTCTGCGTTCGCAGCGACCAAGCCAAACGTCTCATCAACTCTCGGAAGGCAATGGGCGGTTGGTGAAGACACTCCAGACGGACCGACGGCACCGCCATGTAGCCTAGACGAGAACAGCGAAGGCACAAAACAAGCGACGAAAGGGCCAGTCCAAGAGGGAAAGGAAACATGGACGCCCAATCACACCACGCGCAGAGTCGTAGCCGACGCCGAACAAATGCACGCTTCGTCAACGCGAGACAAATTCGAAGGATATTTGAACGAAAACGAAAGCGAACCGACATACCATGGTACCACCGGTCCACTTTGATTCCTGTACGCACCGTGTCACTAAGGGTCGTTCGTCGTATACTTCCAACTCGTCCGCGCCTCGTATAAACCGCGGTTCCGCCACTGACGCAGTCACGCGAAGACACATCAACACTTGTTGCACGTACACCCAACACCACGAGCGGCCTCGCATTCGGAAGTGGTTTACCACCATACGACACACATCAATGCACGGCATCGCTACCGTAGCTGTACATTGTCAAACAGTTATACCATCATAGCAGCCATCATAGCACGGCAACATTTCTCCCTGGCTACCCGATATATCACATAGGAGACGCCAAAGTCGAGAGGAGACGAGTCGATTCTACATACCGACGCGCGCCTATCTTCTCATTTCACGACGGCCCGCGACAAGCGTTGTGGCGGCATGAAACCGCGGTATGTGTACATGTTTGCCGTACCAGAACACAAGTATAGTTATTCCCTTGCTACATGCGTCTCCGATAGCACCAATTTCGACGCGTACTACTTACCTCTGTTCAGGCATGGAGACCGTTTCGTCTACGTTCCCCGAAGCGACTATGAACAGCTTCTAATGCGAATACAAACCCTCCAAGCCGACGTGGAGAACTTGCGACATCGAACGGAGAAGCAACAATCTACGGTCCGGTCGACATCATACAAGTGTCGGGAAACTCCTAATAAACCCTATCGTTCGTTTTGCGTTCAGTTTGACAACATCAAGGAAATCATGAAAGATCGCAAAGCACAAGACTATCGAGAGATTTTCCCGCTGGACGTTACCAGCACCTTCTTGGGGTTGCTGCAGCCGACACCCAAGGCGTATTCTTTGGTAGGCATTACAACGTCCCACTCAATACCTCGACGTACAATGGTAAACACGTAATACCATGCGGAGACAGGGGGGGGGGCAAGCTCTGCTCTTTTACTATCGCCGCCGGATCGTTCCTTATCCTTCGTACAACCTTCCTCGCAGGAACTCCTAAGTGAGCACGAAGTGGACGGTGTCATCGGAGTGAACATCGAATACTACACTACGAGCAACACGTTCGACGTGGATCCGTGGGTCGGGGACATCATACAGGCGCTCATCGACGCAGGGTACGGGTCCACAGTCACAACGGAGAGACGGAAACGCCTGGAAAACTATCAGCTGACGGTGCGATGGCTCATCCGCGATCTGTGGAACCCTTTCAGAGGAGTGGTGTTCTTGAACGGTTAGCAACAGAACCTGATCGTTGCGCAGTATGATCTCAACGCAACGTCGATTTCCACTATAGACCAAACTCCTATCGTCACGCAATCTCTCGGAAACCACGACGTTTCGTTGAGCGACGTCATCAAAGAACAAAATCCGCTGATACAGGACTTGATCCGCTACAGCTTGGATTTCAGCCAGGTTCCGTACTGTAAGGAACAGATCATCGAACACCCACCGCCATTGCCGTTCGTTTATTTCCAGATTCAACAGCACGCCGACGAAGAAAGCATCGCGCGCGAAACACAGAAAGCTCTCGATCACGCGGATAGTCGGTACACGACACGACTAAACGTGTACAGCAAGACATATCAACGGAACAAGCATCTGTCCGCCAGCCCATACAATCGCCCGAGCATGTTCGGACCCCGTCGCTCGGAAACGGAAACAGTGGAGGGTGCGCGTTTAGTATCCCACGACGGAACATCTCCTTTCTTGTCTTGTGTTCGTTTTGTGCAATTCAAGTCTTCTGCTCGCGTACACATACACTGCATCTTTGCAGAACGCGTACGCAAGTTTGGGCCGCCGTTGAAGTTGAACGACGCGATTGGCCGACGACGACACGCCACAGGGAATACGGCCCAAGGTTGGTACGACAATGCCAACAGTCAATCAGCAAACCACGAACAACACTCCCTCCCCCACACCGAGATGTTTTCCGTCACACGTCGTCCTATTTCGCCTACTTGCAGAAGAGGACGTCGCCACCGCTTCAACCGGCTCGACCGAGCCATTCTACGAAGACGACGAGGCGCCCGAAGATGACTCGCCGCCGCATAACTAAGACGCCGTCACACTGACACAGTAGTATTACACACGTCACTGTACCGTACAACACCGTATCGTCGCAATGTTTCGCTTGGTTGATACTTCACGCGTTTGGCCGCTACGCCCGTTCACCAGCGTGAATAACGCATTATCAGCCGCAATAAGCGTACCTGCCGTTGGAGTGCCTATTCACATCAAACAATACCATCATCTCAGATGTCGAACGACGTGTAGCACGATCGTGGGTGTCACAAGAAAGTACCAAGACTCACCAGCGTGCAGCGTACTACCCACGGTACGCGACTCGGGTTTGTTGCCTGCCTTGGTACACGAATTGTTCGCTGCCACTAACATTTTCAGTAACCTCAGCGATACTACATCGCAAACAACAATATAGATAGATTTCTTGCGTACGAAACGCTCCTAAACATCACACGAACGCCGCCCCTTCGAAACAGATGCTCGACGCGCCACACAGTTAGAGCTATACATTCATGATCATCATGCCCATTCTGGGCTCCACAGACAGCATTAGAGGGCCACACTTGCGCATAACAAACTACAGTACCTTTCTGGTGTAGAAGAAGAGCGTTGCTGTCACAGACGACACCATAAGACCTATGGCAGCGCTTTGCACAACCCCATGTCGTCAGTCAAACGGCAAACTTTACAACAGCAAGGCCGGAGACACCTCTGCAACGGTATCGAGCATCACCTGCTGCACGCTTGTTGCCCTCCGCATCTGATATTCGACATGCGGCTACGCCAAACGTTTCTATTCGCCGGTGGTTCAAATGACCACCGCACTAGTCACACTATCGGCCCACAAGAAAATGTAGTTGTTATGTGCAAACATGGGCCTGATCTTGCGACTCTAGAACCAGAACGACGACATGGCGTATCCTGTACAAACATTCGACCGCAACATTCAACCCCACATCTGATACGTAGGATTTCGATACTAGGTATACACCAGATCACGACTAGGGGCGACGTAGCGTTCTACCCATCGAAACAATCGATCTCGTCGGGCGTCCCGGGCGTTTCTTCTGGCGTAATCTTTCCGTAGCCTTGCATAGCGCCCCCCATTTTGCAGTCCTATAATGGAAATGCACGGGCATTGGGCAAACGGAAAACACGCCCCATACAGGCAGGCGCGCCGCATATACGAACTCTCGTCCCACACTCCCACAATCACAAGCATCACGACCACTCTAGTATACGACCTCATCGTGACACAGCTGATACACTGCGTTTTCAGCAGGGTGCACCACCCAAAGCACATTGTTCCTCTTGTGGGTGCGATCCGCGTAGAGGCATTTTGCTGGCGGTGGCAATTGGTATGTGACACAGCCGTTGCGATAAGCCCTACCATATGGCATCGGCATCGCTAACCGCTCACCGGTCACTCGCTCGATGTGGCCTGCAGCGCAACCATAAAATCTCACGACGAAAGTAGCCGCTATCACGACAACACGTGCCGCTTGCAACACCAACGGGACCGCTACGCACGTTTGAGCATTTCTTCCATTTCCGCGTCTCTGACCAGTTCGTACTCGTTACCATCGCGCTTTCCCGCCGCACCGCACCACGACCCAACCACAGGCGAATTCGGCAGCAACGCACTTCCTGAAAGAACCTTTATGGTAACTACCGAAGGTCTATACAACAACTGTATGTGCACCAAGATACCGGCTTCCTTGACGAACGGCGGCAGCACTCGCAGACCGTCTTGCGAGTTTGCCGACTCAATTGGCACCACCAAAGATCGAAGGAACCGATGATACGTCACCAAATCTGCAACAAAACTTCCAGCTGAGCACACAACCCGATACGCATCTCGTTTCGCCACGAGACACACCCTCCTCTGTCGTTTGATCCGCCAATAGCAAGGGTACGCCCTTTTCTTGCTTCGACGAAGTCCAAGTGCGAAAATGGCGGTTTCGCGTGTAAACGGCCATATCCCATATCGGACGCTCGCACCGATATTTGTCCAACAAGAACACCCCCTCGGTGTTTTGCTCGCGCGCCGCGGCCGTTACGGCAGTCATCAGCTGTCGCAACTCGTCCACGTTGCCGAAGACGTCCCGCGTATTGAGATGCGAAATGATGTGCACACTGAACTTGTCCGCCGAGTGGCTGTGGAGCACAAACGGCTCGGTCAACACCACCGGCATACCTAAATTACGCAATACTGACAGCATAATCAACGTACTTGGAACAACATCTACGATAGACAACCTAAACACTGCGATCCCAGACGCTCCACGACATGCATGACGTGACGACACACTTCTTCTGTGCCCCTCGAAGCCATGATTGGGTTCGCTTGCAAGTCGAATTCCACATCCATGTAAAATTTTACCGGCGTACCCTCGGGAATAACTTCGTAGATGTGACGCTCCTCGGGATGCAGCGCTCGCAGATAAGCCCACAACTGCCGAGGAGTCGACACGGCGAAGGACCGATAGCCTAGCGAACGCAACGAACGGCTCCGTAGCGAATCGCCGTCGGTGAAGAACAACTCGTGTACAATAGCACTTATTGTTCACCAGTTTGGTGATCCTGCAGACAGAACGGTCGCCAACTCCGTTCGTGAGTGAAACAACAATAGCCATTCCTGTTGTCGGCTACTTCCAACGCTCGCCGTTGCGAACGATACTCCGGCAAGGCATACATGTCCTGTCGTGTGTTAGTGACAGAAGCAATCGAGCAACATCTATTTAGACAATCACCGCCCGGTCCAAAGAAAATCTACCACCCCCCCCCCCCTGTACAACTAGCATTCCAACTGTTCGCAGGCCACGTCGCAACATGGGCAACTCTAGTGCAACATACCCATTAACAAGAAGCACCACAACTTCTCTCAGAGGGAAACATACGATAACACGCACCAAATGATCGCCTTCTGTTAACGCAAACCGAATCACGTAAAGCACGCATCAGTACGCCTATGCTACGGGCGTTCCCATTTATACTATGAGACAACGTTCGAGTTCGATTGCAGTCGTCTATGTGCAATCGGAGCAAAGTTTAATGTGTCTGGTGTGTTGATATTCTCGCCGTAGAAAACTACTGACGGCGTCATGGCTACGTTTCAACAGACCTTACTACCTACGTAAACGTTCTAGTTGTTGTGTTATAGCACCCGATCGGCGCCCACAACGACTGGTACGCCCACGAAGACGCGCATGCGGCTGGAAGGTGCGTCTGCCTTGATCGTGATTCTCACATTCGTCTTGCAGTACATTCTCGGCTACCAATTCAATACAAGAACGACACTCGAAACCGATACAACCAACGAACTGTCGCATCAACAAATTTCACGTCGCGGAAACCATGGAACGTCACCTGTACTACACAGTGGACAAAGTTACGGGACTCAGTCGTGGTAAAGGACATGAAGGTAACTTACGAACGTAACGATACTCTCTAGTCCACAAAACGGACGGGACACCTGTGGGATGACACGCACGTAAAGAAGACTATTTACCAATCTTACACTACGACTTCTTACGAACGAAAGACTTACTGTTGAGCACAGGGGCTGGTTGCGCTAGCGGAGTGAGCAACGTTACACTGGTTGTCTTCTACTTGCGACCGCCTCTCTTGCTTACGATGCCGCGCATAACTCTTCTGCCACCTCGGGTGCCACGTCCGCGACTCGAAGACGACGGACCAGGAGTCGGCTCGGTAGGGCCTACGCTTGTCGCGCTGGGTTGCGTAACGCTGGCAGTTCCACTGGTTTGCTTGACGCCACCCTTTGCCTCGAAGAAAAGCTTCCTCACGTCGTGGAGTTTTCCCGGCGGCATCTCTGTATATACCTTCGTGACCATACACAAGACGTGACCAAGAACAACATCAGTTTGCTAAATCACGACGTTTCATGAGCTCCTGCAGCTCCGCCGTTTCTTCCGCGGTGGGCTGACCCTTAGATGAAGAGTCTGACGACGGCTGTTTCGACGCCTACAACAAAACGTATGTCGACCAAGAGTCTCGCATGCAAGTACAACAGTTTCCTACGAATACGACACACCACTGGCTCCGTCTTGGTTGGTTTGGGTGCGAACAGAGGCTTCACATCGCCCCCTAAAGCGACATTGGGAAGAATCAACGGCTTCTCGCGAGACGCCACAGGAGCTCCCGCTGCAAGAACCAAATAACACAGACTGCCCAGACTAACAACTCCTCAACATTTACATCAAGACCACGAGATGAACAAACTCTCATCGAAGCAACCGCAACAAAATCCCGTGTCGAACAAGCAAACCCTTCTTTTGAGAGACGCCGCTCGAAGACGGTTTCTGGTATGTCGATGAACCGAGAGACTGTTGCGCGCCGGAGATGGCTACAGCTGTCGAAGCTATCTGCTGCGCAGTCGTAGCGGCCATTTGTAGGGCATCCGTTTGAACCCCTTCGTGGCACACTCGCAAGGGCGGCGGCAAAGCATGCTACAATTTCTGCCATTACACATCCGTCTAAGACGCGTTATATACCTACTATACTAAAAATCAGACGCACTGTGAAATGCCAAGGGCACGCGTAGGTGAACGTCAACTTCGCCGCTGGCGACGGTGGTGCACTAGCAGGTCGTTCTCTGCCATCGGCGTAGGACGGACGGCGAAGGGCCTTCCTCAATGTTCGCTCAACGTACCTAGTCGAGCGACTGATTTCGAGCAGCATGAGCGAGGCAACGTCTGGCAACTGAAATACAACCACACATTCTGCATCAGTATCGCAACGTCTCCATTCGTGAAAGTGAAGCCGGTAGCACGATACCTGGACCTCGGCGTCTCCCACAGCGTCGGCGTCTGCCTGACCAGTGTCGTCTCCCCCACCCTCAGCATTTCCCACCCCGTCGGCGTTGGCCCCAGCGCCCGCGTCTCCTGCACCGTTGGCTGGGACGAGTTCGCGGCCGCTCGCTGCAACAACAGCGAATCGATCAAACCAGTACCTTCGACATCCCACCTGCGACTCGCCCAGGTCACCCCAACGAGTTTGCAACAACATCACGATGTGATATCGACACACTTCGTGTCTCATCACGAACCTTCGGGAGAGTTCTCGACGTTTTGACCCTCGTGCAGATTCGCCAGCGACGCAGCACCCGACATCTCGTCCGCGATCTTGAGGCCGCCAGGCGGGGACGCTTCTTTCGACAACGAGTCTCCCCCCGAGTGCGGCGGCGTAGGCTTCGTTTCGGAGTTGCCCGGCGGATCGTTTTCGGCGCCCTCCGACAAGTGCGGTCGCTTCGGAGGAGGTGGATCGCCAGCACTCATGATTGGACACCACCGATCTAGAGTGTCTATTAAGCGCTAGAACGCTGTCAAATAAGTAGACAACGAAACCCGACTGACAGAATTGACTGGCCAATCGCGGTTGCATACTCCATCTACGCACCCCATTATATTTTACCGTCTACTACGTTCTACGGACACTGTAGCAACGTGTCATCAAACGTATCAGAACATGAATACCTTCTCCACGAGAGCGACTGACAGTCACGTAGATACGCGTATCAAGCGACGGCGCTCGTCTCCGACTGTTGAGCAATGATGAACAAAGCCGCGTTCCGACACCGGACGTTCAACGACCCTCAGAAGCAAAGTAGTCCGGACAGACCATGAGGTACAGTGCCATGTCTGATACGTGATACCATGGCCAGACCACGACGAACGGCGCCATGTCTGTTACGTCATACCATACCATGCGAACGCTCCAAACATTTTGCACGGCACAAGAGTTGCTCGACCCCGGTCAGTGTGTAAGTCACGACGAATCCCTATTAACATTTCCGGAGAAACGAATTTCGATACCACACGCCAAAGCAGTATGAGAAGAAGTCTTCTTGGGTATAGAGCGGTGCCCAGTACAGTTCATCATACTAACAAAACAGCTAAGGATGAGAATCTGTTCTTCGCCTGTTACGTTCGCCTATACCGTGAACGTCAACGTTCGAACAGCTGTGATATCTGTTGCACGGACCAACCGAACTACCATAACAGTCAAGTACGATCGTAACACACAACGAAACTATTCGGACACAACACCACTATGTATGTGTCGGGTCTAGTGTGTCACCCTATAACCTGCGACGCCCACTGGTGCCCTCTCACGCTGGCTGCGTGTTTGATTTAGACAGAGCGTAGACTATACACTCTCAACCTTCTAGAGTGTCCCGCCGAATATAACATCCAAGTTTCAACTTTTGGTATTCACAATTATTTCTGTCGACACTACCTCCGTCGCTTCCCCGCCGACTTCGTAAGAACTGATGGTTTTACAAATGCACCCTCTAAGCCTAAATGTTGAAGTTCCTATGTCTAAATGTTGACTTAGCTTACACGACCCACTGCACAGTTACACAAGATAGAACAACACTAGACCCGCCATCGCGTCAAGTCACTTGTTCACACATAGACTCGGAACAGACAGCACGATTGCTACGTTACTGGAACCTGGGCTTTTTTGAGCACTAAACGAACCAATGACGTATCGCTACAATAATAGAAGGCAATACAATGCATTTTCAAATATCCAGGTGTTGTGCAATTCGGAAATTACACATTCTTGGTATTACGTTGTCCATGCATGCTTATTTGTGGCAAAACTTGACAGAAACTGAATAAGGCCAACTTTATAGTATAGCGGAAGCCACGTGATTTTGGGGGTTTAGCATACGTTAAGTTTATTTAGAATGGCAGAAAGTTGTTTATTTACGAATTTCCGGTCGTGTTTAAGTTTCAGACATTATCTTACCTATGTGTTAGTTGTCTAGAATTACACTACATAAGCCACTGCTATTCGACATACCTAATACAACTTGCGACGACGCCTACGCTTTCGGTTGGCACTCCCTCAACAAATCAAGCAATGACGCAGTCATGCGTCTCAAATTCGCAGGGCCGCCGCGCTCGATTGAATTCAGTAGCCCGAAGGCTCCAATAGTCATGCGCTTAGCGAACCACACAGAATGTGTACGTATGTATGTACATAGTGCCATGAACTGCGAAGTCTGAATAGGGGGGCGGACCGGCGAGGCGCCAATTTGACCGCCGCCGGCGGCAGACGAAATTTGAGCCCTATAGAAGCTCCGCCTAACCAGAAGACACGCACACGCGCGCGCGCAGACGGCGACGACGACGACTAACTTTCCCTCGCTCGCCGCTCGCGAGCCTAGTAGAGGCCTCCCATAAGAGGCGAAGTGCCGGCACAGCGTCCCGCTGCTTAGTTCCCCTTCGCCTGCTACATAGGCAGTATCGATTAATGGCCCGAGGCGGCCGTCCTAACCCCACCCGCGAAAAGTGTGTTTCAGCTGGGATTAGCGAACGTGAGGGCTTAGTAGCACAAGCCAATGGTGACTGGGTTGTTTACGCTTGGAAGGGCCTACATTTTCAAGTACACACGCGCACAGTTGCAATGGAACTGAAACGGAGATGCTATCTTTCCAGCCGATTCGTTCCAACAACAACGAAGGCGCAAATTGTATCAGCGAGAGGGTTAAAGGTGGACAAAAGAGACCGCCTGTGCGTGTGTTCGTGCATCACAGCTAATTAAATGGCGAATCGAACGATTCTGTTGAGAAGAGAACGCGTGAGAGTTAGGGGGGGGGGGGGGCTCAAGTCATCCACTCGCAGTGCGTTTGAACCGTAGGAGGAACGTCGATATTCCCATTAATAAGAACGGCACTCAGCTAGAGCACAGAGTGATGCAAACGGAGCTGTTGTTCTAACGGGAGTCAGCTCGTTCGTTGTTTCAGACAAGAGCGGCAGAGAGGCTTTTAAGTGGCAGCGGGGAAGAACGCTCAAAAGGTGGGGCATTATTTCGAGCCGCGGTTAACTCATTTCAGACCTCTTTGGGAATCAATATCTCCTCAGCTATGCGCCGTCGAGGGTCACGAAAGATTGTGTGTCGAATTTGCGTCAAAACCAATCGTGCGACAACTCCCAATCTGAAGAAAGTCTAGCATTTTGGCGAGACTTTCCAGAACCTGATTCAAGAAAGAGTTAGCCTTCTGGAACAGCTGACGACAACGACGTTGTGTGTCTGCTGCGCCATTTCCCAAAGGTGAAGCTTACCGACCTGCCTTTTATGCCAACGTGGGAGGTTTGGGAGTCTTCCTGGCAACGACCGGAAGTCGAGAAGCAGGCTCGCTTCAAACTAATTTATGCCATGCAGTACATGCATTTACATGTAATCAGTACAGGCTACATCACGGTAAACCTAAGGAGAAAACCTATACAAAATTCCACCTCGATTTGGTCAGCCGTTTTCGGTACAAGCGGAAAGAAATTGCGATGAACATAAATTGAATATCAGAACATGATGAAAACTAAAACAGGATAATAAATTTTTATTGTGTTAGTGAATTCCAAATTCCTAAGGCGAACAATCTTTGGTTTATCACAAAGTTGCCTAGTGAGTCTGGCATAACAGTAGCATAACACAACACTTATGTAGAAGTGACTCATGTTGCCAATTTTAGAATAATAAGTAAAATTGCACCAGGCCAAATTGTCGTGAGTTGGTGCCAGTTGGTGATATCTCCAACCAGAGCAGACGGTTGTTAGCCCAATGTGAGGCGGGTGGCAGGATAGCGGCTATCCGGCCATTAACAATGCATTACATTGGCACCCAACACCTTTGTTAGTCACACTACCCGACCGGCGACAGTAGACGACTATAGCTTAGAACAGAAACAAGCACTCTTCCCAGTGGAACACGCGAAGCTCTGCCAAACATGTACTTACTTAGTAGTTGCCAAACAAATTTGCCAATTTGCCAACAATTCGGATTTTGACTGCGCAAGTTCACTTCCATGAAGCTCAAGCGAACTGTCCGAAGGTTCTCTGAAACGCTTCGAAAACTCATTTCCAAAACAAAATTCACGCGCAATTCACCACATACCTGGCATATTTTTGAAATCCTTCTCAACGCAATGCTGTGCAAACAGCAAAGAACACTGCAGGGTGGTCTTTTAGTAGAGGAGGGGGAACGACAAAACAGCCATCGCTAGGGAACGGGCTTCCGGTGGAAATGGAAATTACCTAGGACCGAAAGAAGCGCATTCGGTCTGGTCTAGACGGCAATTTGTGGACGGAAAAGCCTAGCTCCAGTGTGTGCCTTCTGGGCAAGGGCCGAAAGTGCGACTTCTTTGCTCAGGCCTAATGTAATGCTATAATGCTAGTGTCGAACGGAGGGTATTGTTTGAAAGGGCAAGCGGCGAAATTGCCTAATTGGATTAGCTGGCAGAACAGATGTGTATATTCTACCTACAGTGATTCAAAAGTGGAGGGCAAAGACAGGATGGACTCTGCATTACCTTAAAGGCCAATGCAATTAAGACTCTTGCTGTGCTACCGAACCAAGCACCCGAGATTTACGCACCAATGCCCTCAACTGTGCCAAAGCTTAATCCCAAGGCTCGGCGCTCACGCGACACTCCCATAAAATCCCAAGTTCTCGCTGCCCGGGAAAGCTTCCGCTCATTTCTGCGCTCTTTCTCTCACACACACAGCTTGTGGGGGGGGGGGGGGGGGGGGGGGGGGGGACGCCCCTTTCCCCTTGTGTGTCACTGCTATGCGCGAACCCGCGGCGCAGCTAGTCATAAAGTGGCTCAATTGTCTGGGCCTATATGCTGCTTCTGAAAGGAACACTATAGTCGCCTGCTTCTATTTGGGATGCCTAACGCGCAGTCAAACGAAAGCAGGTTTAGGGTAGGGGGGGGGGGGGGGGGGGGGGGGGGGAGCGACATACGCTACTCTTCCCCCCCGCCCCCCACCATCCACCCATACCTGATTTGCGGCTATGCCACTGTACGCTATGCTCCATAAATACCGAAGGGAGAAAACGTTCGCGACTGCCACGAGCAAGCCAATCCATTTAGGTATATTCCTACCTAAGTGTCGTCGCACGATTCAAGGACTCGTCAGACGGAGGAAGCCAGCAATTTCTCGTCATAACAAGGAGCGCTGTCTGTTAGATTGTTACGCTGCGTTTACTGCACCGGACGTGCGGTACAACGTGTGGCGTACGTACAATGTGCGCTACTTACAGACACTATCACTGATTAGATATAGATACTGCCCACATTTGCCAACGGTGAGCCTGAGAAATTCGTTACAGCCCAATGAGCTGCAAACTGCAATGCGTGAACTTGAAAGACTATCAGTGGCAATTTTAATCAAACGCACCGCTGTTTGTCTAGCGAGATGGCACAACGCGCTCTGTTAATTCAACAAGGGTGGCTTTTCAAGCCAAGTTACTCGAATTCAAGCGAAGTTTTCTCAACCAAACTGGTGACTTGCACTTAACACACTTAAAACACGCCGTATTTCAACAATCGTCGCTTATGTTTGGTTCGCTGGACACATTCCAACAATGGTAGCTCAATTGCAACGCTCTGCCAAAGCCAGAAGACAACTGGGTGCTATGTAAGGCTTCTTCCCTTCATGGGGGCGACACTATTGCGTTCTTGTTGCCGGACGGAGCGACCGAGCGGAAGAAACTTGGCAAAATCGATAAAATGAGCCAGAGTCAGCATGCGCTGAAACTTGCGTCACCGCCCTTCGTGACTGATTACGTACAACAACTCAAATACCGTAAATACTCTGATAAGCCCTCCTCCCCACCTTCAACTTCTACGCCACGCTCTTGAAGGCGAAGGTCAGGAGGGGGGCTTATTGGAGTATTTACGGTAAGTACGGTCCTGCCGGTTTGAAGTTCGCAATAGACTTTCGGGCCGTGTACTTGCACTCACGCTTTGGTTTTATGTCGCTTTGCGCTTGCGTACTGTTGTGTCCTTGCAGTCAAAAGTTCAGTGCTAGTTTTCGCGTCTCGAAATTGGAACATCCCGCGAAAACAATTTATACCTGCGGTTTTCTCACGCAGACGACCTTTGTTTACCCTCAATTTCGTCTGCCCAATTTGACACCAATTTTCCAAAGAAGGAAGCCGGACGCACGCGCACCATACTGTGAAATACCTACACACTAGCGTGCCAGGCGGTCGTCACAGGTTTTGCCGGCCGAAACGCCTATGGATCCAGTGCATGAATCGAATTGACTTAATCGCCGCAGTACTGCAAGCCACGCGCCGCTTCGTGCCTGGCGATAAAGCAGTTTAACGTCTGGCTGGCATCGTTTGGAAAGCATACGCGCTCTGTTGTTGCTACGCCACGACAAAAAAATTTTTCAAAGTAACAAGCTGTTTTAAAAAAGTTGAGTTGTTTTGTTAATACAGAGTGGTTTGTGAGTGTTTTAAAGTGGAAGAGTACAAGCTGTGTGTGTAAAAAGTTCAACCTATACTTTGTGTCCGTCAAATCTTGGTGAACAGTATAGTGAATTTCATTCGCATAATTTGCCGTATCTAGAGAAGGTGTCTTGAAAACGTGTACCACAATTCAAATGCAGCTATTACCACGATACGGTTGTCTGTACAACTGATCTAAAGCTCAGTGATATCGCCGCGTTCGCTATCTGGTATCGTCGGCATGATACGACGCCGTTCATCTGAAGTTTTATTCCTGTGGGAATACGCCGCATCGAACAAAAAACTTGCCAACTGTTTGGTGCAGTCGTTCTCTACCAGGAATCTCGTTTGGTGTACGCATTTCTGCGTTATGACGCTTTTGACAATTTGTAAAATTTTGGCAAATTGTGACGTATTTCTATAAAATTCCACAATTGCAAACAATTTCTTTTGTGTTACAAATTATCCGCGGTCTTTGCTCTTTCGATTTCTGAAGAGATTTCGCCGCTAGTCCATCAGGCGACAAAATCGATTTTCGACTTTTTTATATTTTAATTGTAAATATCTCTAAATTGCAGTATTTCAAAGCTGTAGAACCATGTCACAAATTCTTACTTGCTTACGACCTTTCAATTTCTGCATTTATATGCGTCAATAAATGACGTTCTATTTTTGTCAATTTATGAAATTTTGACAAATAATTGCGTATTTCTACGAAATTACGCATATGCAAAAATTTCTTTTGTGTTACAAATTGTCCACGGCCTATGTTCTTTTCATTTCTGAAGAAATTTCGCCGCTAGCTCATCAGGCGAAAAAGTCGATTTTCGATATTTTCATATTTTAATTGTAAATATCTCCAAATTGCAATTTTTCAAAACTAAAAAACTATGTCACAAATTCTTACTGGCTTGCGACCTTTCAATTTCTGCATTCACATTTGTCAATAAATTACGTTCTATTTTTGTCAATTTATGAAATTTGACAAACAATTGTGTATTTCTATCAAAATCCACATGTACAAAAAAATTCTTTTGTGTCACAAATCATCCGCGGTCTATACTCTTTCCATTTCCGAAGAAATTTCGCGGCTAGCTCATCAGGTGAAAAAGTCGGTTTTTGACATTTTCGAATTTCAATTGTGAATATCTCGAAAATGCGAAATTAGCAACACAAACGGACATTGGATCCGTCCTCAGCGACCTTGACTCTACTTGACCACATATGTCACATATTTTACTTCGGTGCCACGGACAGACACAC